>CAVNYN010286203.1:0-88173 GCA_963692815.1 Nyctanthes arbor-tristis | reverse complement strand
AGGCCAATAACGAATCTACACATAGGTTCTTGGACCCTATTTTTGAGACCCTTGAACCCATGTGCGGGTAGGGTTGTTGATTGGCCTATTTTGTGGCCATTTTTCTCGCAAGTTGGCAATGATTCTTCACGTGGAAGGCACACTAAGAAGTCAATGAACATAGAGAATCTTTTGTTATCATTTGGAAGCACAAAGATATGATACATCAGAATTTTACATCAAATAAAATGTCATCTAAATTGTATTAAGAACAATTGCCAAATGGTCCTATGTTATAGATCGGAAGAGCACACGTCTGAGGTCAAGGACGTCTCCAAGAGTTTGCTCCAGCCTCCTCCAAGTCTGGGGGCAAACTATAATTTATCTCCAACAGTTCACCCCAAATTTGGGGTAAAGCAAAAAATAATAATAATAATCAATTTTCTATTGTTAATAAATTTCATAAAGTTCCATTATCTATTTAGTTGGTGTATTTAGTTGTAAATGAGAAGAATGTACTAATTAAGAAATGTCATTACGAACGCAGCACCCCTTGTAGAAGCCCTTGCCATTTCAGCGGTCAAATATGATATTGATAGATCAGTTTCTGACTTTTTTAAGTCCAGTTGAATTTAGATGCATGGAAGACTTTGCACATTAAAAAATAGGCTTTTGAGCTGAAATGATTTCAAGTCTTTTGCTGCTGCCAACTCCAACCAATTATCCTGCCATTAAAACCGCACCAACCTTTAAAGAGTTTACACAATCATACTCGACCCTGTTCTATAATAAGATCTTAACTTCCTTCCCTTTTTTCCCCATATATTTATTCTCTGTGCATCCGGTGGCAGGGGCGGACTCAGAAATTTTTGCAAGACCGAGCTAAAAACTGAGATTGTCATTCCACCTTCTTGGGGGTTCTCGAAAATTTTTTCTCGTAGTGTAAATTGAAAATCTAACTTCTTGATTTTATGACATATAAAGCTTTTAAGTTAAATTCTAAAGTCATTTTTACAGTTTTATGATGAATCTCTGATCATTTTTCATTCGAACCATCGTATCAGAAAAAGTTGGTAAATTATCAAATATATAATCTTTGATTAATACCTAAAATTGAAATAAGGTGCTACAAGATTCATCAACAGTTTTAAAAAATTATATATAACAGCAAAAAGTTTTCTCGAAAAATGCAAACTATGTACAATAATACACATAAAATTAATCAACCAAGAAAAAAAAAAGGAGTTGAAAATAAAAACCAGGAAATATAAAACAATTACTATAGTTTATAAGAATACACTATTAAGGAGAACATAAAAGGAACAATGATTCTTTAAAAAAAAGAGTAGTGATGGAGAGAGAGAGAGAGAGAGAGAGAGAGCTGGTGTGAAGGGCGAGAATAATTATAAAAAGAGAGAAAAAAAAGTCAATCAATTCCTTGGGTACAGAGAGAGAGAGAGAGTGAGAGAGGAGTAATTATTATTATTAGTATGGTAAGAGGAAAACAAAAATTGTGTCATTTTCTTGGGTTTTGTGCCGCCAAATCCTTGCCTCTCTCTTTCCCTTCCGTCTTCCTCCGCCATTGTTACAGGAACTCAAGCTCAAACCCAAAAAAAAAAAAAAAAAAAAAAGGCCTGCTTCTTGAAAACAGTTGGGACGCCGGACCGAGCTAAAGCTCGGCCTAGCTAACCCGTCGGTCCGCCAATGGAGCCGAGGGTGGCGTGAACGTGGCGAGATGATGAGAGCTGAAGAAGTCGCTTTACTGCACTACGTGTGGACCCGTGTCGGTTTGCTGTTTCGGTTGGATAATAATGTTTTCTTTCCGAATTTTTAACAGAAAAATATTGGTAGTTTTTGTATTAAAAAAATTATTATAAGTTTTATGGCAGTTTCAAGAGCTCTGCCATATAGTGTATAAACACATATTAGTATACTGGGTTTCTCGATGAAATCCACCATAAGATAAATTTTGGAGATGGAAGAATTAGATTCAAACAAAAATTTCAGAACCAAAGGGAGGGAGAAAGGGGGAGACTTTGGATCCAGAGAAGAGGATTAAAAATAGATAAAACATTTTAATTTTTTTATGTAAGGGAGAAAAATATTTCAAAATAAAAAATAAAACTACTTTAAAGTTTGATTGCTATGATAGCAGGTTCAATATATAGAGGCTAGGAATTGCTTGTTTGGTAATTTTTATTATAGAGTTGACAGTATAGTGAGAGTAATGCGAGACTGTGTTTTAAGATTAGAAATTCAGAAAGTCCAAGATTACATAGATTAGCACAGTTGATAACGCGAGATTGTCTTTTAAGATTAGAAATTCAAAAGGTCCAACATGATTTACATATATGAGCACAGTTAGTATCAACACTAAGGAAGCAAAGAAATCAAGTCGAAACTAGATAAATCATTGGGGTCAAAGAATGTACAAGGAGATAATATGTTAGCAAAATGAACTCTGAAAGAATTTTTTTTATTTTTTTTAAAACAAGAAAATGATGTTGATATTTTCCATTTTTATGCAGCAGATGCCATCACACTTGTTTCTGGACATCCAAGAAAACGATATTTTCCATTAATGTCCAAACAAAAGAAGGCATTTTCAATTCAATGATTAAATGGCATGGATAAGTTGGTATCTACAGCTAGACCTTCAATGAGAGACAAAAATAAGAAAACAAAATTGAAAATACACTCAGCCATGTGCTGTTCCCTTCACTTTTCAGTCTCAATAACCTTTTTCCTGTCTACTTTTTTAATTGACATGATCTCATTAAGAGGTCATTAGCTATCATTAGCATAAATCATACGTGTTCCACGCACAAAGCAGTGCCCACAAAACACATTTTATCCATCAACAGTTCAACACTGATGCAATCGCAAAGAGATTTGAGAAAAAGAAATATAGACAGAACTAGGAAGATGAAAGTTATAAGGGATTCCTGTTTTCCAATTCCATGTATCAGCTTCATCAAAACCCCACATAAGATAAAAAAATATAAAAGCTAAAATTCAGCATTCAAAACGTAACTACAAACTTCATAATGAAATCCAGCTCCTTAGTACATAGAATTAGCTAGTTCAGATACATCTGATACAACCTGATCATAATCTCCCTTCAACTTTTCTTGTTCCTCCTGATTGATTTCCCCCTTTATTGGCTTCGTTAGCACCAGAACACAGCAAGTTGGTCTCTTGGTGGCTCCGGCATTAGCAAGATCCTGAATTGCACAGGTGGTCACATTAGTTAACATATAGATAACTCTGATAACTCTTGACTTAAGTATTTTGAAACAGATGGTTTGTAAGCCGCGGTTAATCGGTGCCCCAGGTATTTCAGGTTAAAAGTGTGCATGATTAGACTTGTTATTCCATGGAAAATGTGACATTCAGGGACAATAATTTCACCTTTGTGCGTTTGAATGTCAAACAGGGAACAGAATTTAAATTCCATCATACAACCTTTTTGAGCATATTTGACCCATTTTTCCATGAAAAAAATTTCCACCTTCCCCTAGGATTTTTTTTTTTCTATGGAATTGGAAATATTTTCCATATCCATCATTTTTATATCAAGCACACTCTAAGTTACTTTCAACTTTGACCTGTAATTTTTTTTTTTTTTTTTAAATTTTTGATCATATGGGATTATACTTGCCCAAATACTTGAGCTTTAAAACTAAGTGGAGCTCAATGTTTCAATCACTGAAATATGTCCGAATTTTCGGAGGAACTGAAATAAATACAACCACTGCATATAAACATTATCTTGTTCAAACTTTCAAATCCTTAGAAATATGCCTGAATTTTCATGCAATTATTCTAATAAATCCCACAAGCTAATTACAAGACACAGAGGAAGAGCTGTGCCCTGTTTCACTGTTTATAGGTACATCTGCTCTAATGGTCAGAACAATTTAGATCTTTAGCATGAATATCATTAGAGTTGTAGAGCCATAAAAATTAGCAACAACCCTTCTTGTCACATCACCAAGCGTAGTTACCATAAGCAGCTATAAAAAGGAATCATGCAATGGAACAAAGTACATTTTTATTTTTCTAAGCAAGGAA
Organism: Nyctanthes arbor-tristis; assembly: GCA_963692815.1. NCBI lineage: Eukaryota > Viridiplantae > Streptophyta > Magnoliopsida > Lamiales > Oleaceae > Nyctanthes > Nyctanthes arbor-tristis. Next base: position 84,120 of record CAVNYN010286203.1, on the reverse strand, counting down.
AATTTCTTCTGACAAAAGCCCATGCAACCCCAGAAATTCCAAAAGTTGCTTAAACCATATGTAGAGGAAAAGTGACCGATGTTCCCATTTCCAAGTTTTCATTTTTCACGTATATGCTACTTTTCTTAACCATTTTCTAGTGTCTATATCTTTTCCCTTATGGTTTTGGTTCACCATCAACATGACAATACGCAAAATATAACACAAGAAAGCGAAGAAGATGTCCTTACTTCTTTTGAAGAAACATAGACATACGGAATGTTAGCTTCTTCACATAATATCGGGACATGAGTGATGACGTCTATGGGAGATATGTTCCCGGCTATGATACACACTCTGCCATCATTGTAAAGAACATATATAAATAAAATCGAGATTTAAGAAAATAAAAGTGAAGCAAAATCTTCAAAATTAGCTACATCAGACATATGTTGAATCACCAAATGACTAGCCCATAGCCATGTCCAAACCATATTAAATAATCAAAACAAAGAGAGTCATCTCCCCCCCCCCAACTTTCTTTTTGCATACATTGAATGAAAAATAATTGTAAATTTGTAATTGGAGTCAGCAATGTACTGAGCTGCATCCCAAATTGGAATTACATAATTTACCATTTACCACTGAAATTTAAAATTTTATTCTTTCTGATCCATCTCGGCCTAAATAAAAATAACTGAACTCTATTAGTTTGTTCAATAAATATGATATGAAGTACTGTACTAACCTAGTGTCCAAACAACAGATAAAGAAACCAATATCTAGCATGTATAAATGACAACGTAAGCTGGAAACATATGGGGAAAATTCCATATTTATCCACAAAACTAACAATTTATCCATGTTAAATCCACATACCCTTTGTGTCCTCGGCGAATACTTTTGACTACCTCCTTAACACCTCTCTTCAAGCACTTATGTTCGGCAGCTGAAATTGGAAAACACAGAAAAAAAGGAATTAGATAAAACAGAAGAACCCATTTCAATATAAATAAATAAACATAGAATAAGTCATCCGTATATTACAACCTCGGCGTACAAGTTTGAGGGTGCGTTTGCAAAGTTTTCTACCGGCGAGGGGTTTGGCGATGGGGGCAATAGACAGCAGCTTCTTCTTCTCTCTCTCTTTCTGGGCAGTTCTCTCAGTCTCGCTATCGCTCCCCATCTCTCTCTCACTCTCAGAGGGGGGCAGACAAAGTTTCAGGTTTTGTGCGGCGAAGAAATTAGGGTTTTAGCCGTTTAGGTACGGTGCGAAACGTGCACAATGCGTGTTTGGCTAACCTTATAAAGATCCTATTTACGAGGTTTTATCGGAAGCATCGAAGGAAAATACTTAAAAGCACAACCAAGTAGGCTGAAGATTACATAAAATTACGAAATGACCCTCGTGAACTTCTTTTACAACCTACTAGTTGCACACCCTGTGCGTTGCACGAAATAAAATAATTAGTAAAAATACTTAATAATTTGAAAAATTAAATAATTATAATTTTATTGCGTATTACTCATATACATATGTTACTAATATATATAAACAAAATAAAATTGAAATGAACAGTATTTTTACTTAGCATAAAACTAATTAAATTGTCATTTTTAAAAAAATACTTTTAAGTAATAAAAATGAGAATGAGGAATTTTTACAAAATTAATTTCATATTGAGTATGAAAATTAAAAAACTATGAAAAAGAGAGGATAAAAAATTTATATAACTCCAGAATTGCCCTACAGCCACATCTTTAGCCAATATGATGTGGATGATATTCATTTATTAGAATGAATTATTTTCACATTTATTCTTTGTAATATATTCTTGAAAAAATTATTTTTCGCATTTCCCCATCACTATTCAATAAATTTACTCTAAAAAATCTAAAGTACATAGTTTCTTATTACAAAAGACTCAAGGAAGCAATATTAGAATAAATGATAAATTCTATATGATTTACTATTTACCATTAAAATTAATTTTTTACCACTTTCTGTTCTAAAAGATATTAAAATAATTTTTTATTTTATTCTAAATCATTATCATCAAATATTATTACTATTATATTCATGAATTAAATTTTTACCAATATATCAGTTTTCAGAAAAAAATAATAAATTAGTTAATATGCTAAACACATAGCCTTATGTTTTATGACGTGTGTTTTACCGTACTAAATTAAAGTAAAAATTTTAAAATTGATTTAATTTTACTTTATTATTATATCATCAATCTCACGGGTAGACATTTAATCAAAATAAAAAGAAGTCCCAATAACCCAACACTTAAAATTTGTCTATTAATTGTTAGAATTTTGAAGGAATATTAAATCTTTAAAGATAATCTAAAAACTCACAGAATATATGTGACAAACATTAATGAATAACAAAAGCATATAATATATAAAATAAAAAATATATAAATTTTTATATATTATTATAAAATAAAATGATAGTAGTTTGCAAAATATAAAATAAAATGATAGCAAAATGTAATAAATAGATAGTATTTTTTTAAATAGTATGAATAAGTACTATTATTATAAAATATAAAAAATAAAAAAGTATATAAAAGTAGGATAGTGGTTTTGACGGGAAAACTTTTATATAACCACTATAAAGTGCTCGCTATAAAATTGGCACAATGGATATGAGCCATTGGAATATTTTTTTTTTTTAAGGGGATGAACCATTGGGTTATAATGTGATTTTATTAAGCCTTGTGAAAAAATATGATGTTGCCATGTGGATTATTATATCAAAACTTATGGCAAAGTTTTTTTGTGTATCTCAGGCAAATCAAATTTTTTTCTAAGTTCATCATACAGATTTTTTTTAATTGACGGGAAAATAATGCCATTCATTAAGATGCATCAGATTCTAATGTTTTTATAGTAAATTCTGGTGGAACATCCATCCAAGAGTAAAAAGTATCAGAATAAAACGTTGAACGCAAACATTTATCTTGGTTGCGATCAGGTTACTAAATGGAAGAGGTGTGCTAATCACATAGGATCCATTTGGCACGATAAGAGCATGACTAGTGTTACGGAGGAAAATGGAAGGGAACAAGTGAATGGGTAAATGTCAATTATATTCACATTACACATTTTTATATTTACACCACAATTTAATTGAAATGGTAAGATCTTAATATATAAGCATTAGTATAATTTACATTTCAAATATTTTTGTTTCATATTTTTATCATCAATTTTTCATTTATGTCGGTCTTGATATTTTTTTTGGAAAAAATTATATTAGCCTACTTTTAAATAAATAAATAATTTGTTGTGTTTTTGATTTAATTTTTTCCTTTATTTTTTCTTATTTAAAATACGATGAGCAAATAAAATTACACTATCTTAACATATTTTTTGAAAGAAAACTAATGTCTAACACATAAAATGTGCTAATATGTTAAAAATTGAATATGGAAAATGCTATCAAAAGATTATGAATATAAATATTATAATTTTAAAACATTAAAGACTTTCAACACAATTAATACTTTGTGTGATTAGTAAAAAAATATAGTGTTAATATAACTAAGTAAAAGAAAGACCCCATTTTAGCCCATCCTTTACTTTTTATTCACTTGAAGTCTCCAAAAAAAATTTTCACACTAATATTATTTGGCTTTGTGGTGGAAAACCTAAATTTGAGGTTTTTCCTTATATTAAGCTCTAACAGTTTTCGTAATTCTCTCTACATGTGTAACTCATTAGGTCAAGAATTTTTTTTTATAAAACTTGATTCAATTTTTAACTTTTTAATAAAACTTGGCCAACCAAATCAAGTCACGCGAGGTAATTTTCAAAATATAATTGTTATTTAAATCAATAGAGCTATAATTAATTGCATTTAAACCCAAACTTATGTGGTTTAATTAACATCTGAATCTGATTGAATTTTCCACATACTGTAGTTTTAATTCACCCCCCGCCCCCACCAATAACTCCATCTAATTGTCAAAAAAAAAAAATGCATTTACAGAAAAATGAAATCAAAATAAAGGAAATTTTTTAAAAATCTCCCACCTTGTGTAGCATGTGTGGATGACGCTATGTGTATTTCCAAATCGCGTGAGATGGGAGGTTTCAGAAGCTTTGAAAAGTTATTCTCAAGATAAAATGGAAAAATTTTCCTTTAAAATTTAGAGTCCTTCTCAAGAATTTCTTAAAAGTTTTGTTAAAAAACTCTCCACTCATGTAGTAGTACGCATGGATACATGCCATGTAATTTGAGATGGGAGGTTTCGTAAGTTTTGAAAAGTTACTCTCAAAATAAAATGGAAAAATTTTCCTTCAAAAAATAGAGTCCCTCTCAAGAATTTCCTAAAAGTTTTGTTAAAAAGCTCGTAGTAATATGCATGGATACATGCCATATAATTTTGAAATAGACATGAAATTGATTTAAAATACATGCGATGTATATTTATGAATGAGAAGTTTTGTTAAGTTATTTATGATAAGTTTTTTAAAGTTTTCTCAAAAAATAAATGACAAAACAATTAATAAAAAGATCCATTTTAAAATTCTCCGCAATAAAATTAAAATTTGGTCAAACCGATTATTCACATAATCCCCCCGGGTATTGAAAATTTTGGAACTGATGAAGTCATCAACCAAGATATATCGATAAAAGGTTTCACCTTTAACCTAAAAACGCCACCTCATTTCATCACTGCAGCTCTCTCGTTACTGATAGGTAATTCTTTTTACCAAAATTCAAGATATAAATCCAGCATGTTTTTGGGTAATAATTGGATTGTATATTTTACTCGGCCTTGATTTGATCTTGTTCATGGCTAGATCCATATCTGTTTGAATTTGAAATCTTTCAATTTGATTAAAATTCTGTTTATGATTGAACGCAAAAAGCTTTCTTTCCCCCTTTAAATCTTTCTGAAATTTTTTTATTCTTAATTTATTTATTTATTTTGGGGGAAATTGATATTCCTTCTCTGTGTTTTCTTCTTTCCATTGGACCGTGTCTGTGTCATTTATTTTAATTTCCTAGATACGTATGAAACGTAGTGATTCTATTGATACAAATGAGGGAATCCATTATTTGCTTGTTGGATGTAGATCTATAGGTTTGCATATATATATATATATATATTCATTGTCTTGTTCAATCTTGTGGAATCCAACTTTCCAAACACGCATTTCTGCAATCGCATTTATATAATTAATTTGTTTGTCACGGGGGCTTATGGCCATTACTTATAAGTTTTAACTATTGACACTGTGAATAGATTGCAGAGGAGGGATGAAGCCTTACAACTGCCAGAAGATGCTCTATTTTTTGGATTTTAACTTTGTAACTTGAATTATTTAGAAAGACTCATGATAAGTTCATAAGTGTATCTAATCATTGCTCCTCTCCTGGTCATTATCATAACGTTGATCGAAGCACAATCAACTGGTAGTAAAGAATGCTGCCCAGCAAAAAAGGACGCATAGTTGAATCATCCATTTCCTCCAAATCCGAATTCTTGCCCTCTGCGTCTGTAGTAGCGGCCAACAATGATCTTTTAACCGAAATCTTGTTACGGATACCTGTAAAATCACTATTTCAATTCAAGTCTGTTTCCAGAAGCTGGAATTCTCTCATTGCAGATCCCCTCTTCTGTTGTCGCAAGAATCATGAACTTTACGCTGTCACATCTGGCCTATTTGTTAACCGATCTCCATCTACTGCTACACGCGTACATGATTTTATCCCTCTTGTTTTGGAAGGCTTGGGCACTACTCTTAATTTTGCCAACAAGTCATTGGCAATATTGCAATCCTGCAATGGATTGCTTTGCTGTGGTAGCTTTGGAGTACGAGATGGGAAATACAAATACTACATCTGCAATCCTACTATCAAGCAATTGAAGACACTCCCTGATCCTGCGAATAGAACCTTCACAATTCGGGGTGGTGTTAAATCAGTTTGTGCTGTAAATTTAGCTTTTGATCCAAGAAAATCACTTGATTACAAGGTAATCTGCGTCTACTACTCAAGAGTACAGGTTGGTTACTTTGAGATTGAGATATACTCATCTAATATTGGCCTTTGGAGGTGCACTGGTGATCCTTTTCATGCAGGAGTTAATTTCAACTATGGGGTTTACTGGAACGGTGCAATTCACTGGTTTAGCTTATGGGGTGATGGTTTATACTTCAATGTAGATGAAGAGCGTATTGGAACATTGCCTTTGCCTCCTTTGTCTTATGGTACGGAGAGAAGCATTAGATACTTTGGGGAATCCCATGATCACTTGCATCTTGTTGAATACCATGGTCCTAGGACGACAAAGTTAAATGTCTGTGAGATGGAGAGAGGGTACTCTCAGTGGTTGTTAAAATACTGCATTGATATTGAACCTGTCATGAGCGCATTTCCTGAGTCTGTTACTTTCTATCCCAATACATCAGATATACGTTGCTACAAGTTTGGTATAATGACTGTTGTTCAGGGAGAAGATGATGATAAAGCTTACCTTGTTCTAAGTGTCCCGGGGGTGGCTGTTCAGTATAATCTTAAGGACAAAACTTTTAAGAAGATTTGGGATTTTGCTTCAACTAGTTATCACAGGGTTTCTCCAGCATTATTTGGATGGTTTGATGCATTTCCATATATTGAGTCTATTTCTTGCACCTGAGTTATCGTTTTCTCATGATGATGGATTGAGCAGCTCTTTCAGTACAGAGCTAGTCGAGCACTTGGTTTTGTCTCCATTATGTAAGGATTGACACAACAGATTGAGCAGCTTTTTGGGTGCATATTTAGTTATAGTTGAGCACTTGGCTGGTTTCTCCAGTGTGTGTGTGTTAATGGCTTTTCTTAAAGTTAATGAGTTGTGCATCCTTGTTATTACTTAAAGTTTGAACATCATATTATTGTCTAATTTATTTCATTTCATAGTTTTTCAATAAATTTATCTGTACATTTTTCATCGGTGCACATTTACCCCCTTCTATTAAGAGCAAAGCGCTTAAGACAGAAACTCCCGCACGTCTAGAAATTTGACTGAGTAACTATTCCCATTCATTTTTTTAAGCAGTTCAGTAGCAACTTATATTGCTGAAAGCTATACCACTCCACAACCCCAACACCCCACCAGCACCACCCCCACCAAAAAAAAAATAATAAATAAATAAAAAGAACGAAAAAAATTGTTAGCCGATATTGTTGAGTCTTTTTCTGATGCTCATCACATTTGAGTCTAACAATTCCATTCACTCAAAATTACTCCTCACCCCCCGACAAAGGTTGTTCTCTTCTTATTTTCACATTATTATTTATCATTTAAGAAAAAGTGCAATAAATGTTGTTGAAATGTAATATTTAAGAGAAATTTTTCCCATATAACTCTTTTTCATTTATTATTTAATTAGTAATTCATTTTGTTCACCGGTATACTATAATGGATGACAAACAAATAGTATGTCTTTGTGGGACAGAAGACAGAATTTTTTCATGATTCTGTTTATATAAAAAAATGTTTAACCGATCATATTCGGGTCTTTTCTTGGTGTAGATAACATATTTCATGATTTTTCTCACTATGGAATCACATAATAATAGAACATATATCAGCGGCGACAAGAAAATTTTTTTTGGGAGAGACATCAAGAAAATTTGTGTCAAAAGAACTTCAAGAAAATGATTCTTCGGAAAAAGAAAAATTAAAATTGAAAAAAATATATAAAACGTTAATTAACCAACTTAACGGCCACTCCAAAAGCACCGAAACTGCAACTTTCCCAATCTTCCAATTGACGACAAATATTCAACGCACGCGTTCATGAATGTGTATATATATATAATGAATAATTTATATCTTCCGATCTTCTTCTATTACTTTGCCCACACGATTTGCTAATTAATGCAATAAAAACCCAAATCGATTAACTGGCGGAGAAGGGATTTCATATCATACCTGGATCAAGAAAAGCATCACCTCCCCATTTATGGCATTTTCTTGGAAAGGTCGAAAACCCCACCAACAATCTACGTATATTCCTCCATTTTCATTTTCATTGGAAAATTATAATAACCAATTAACCATACATTTCACATAGTCTCTAATTTTTGGAATTCAATTCAATATTTCTTTGTCCACAATGGGTTTCTTCAGCAGAATTTTCATTTTCGTGTCCCTTTTTTACTTTGCCTTTTCTCAAGGAGCCTTCAATTCTAAATCTTTCTTAAGACTTCGATTATTGAATACTTAGAAAGTAGTGAAACCCAGTTGGGAGAGTGTCTTATAGAAGATGTTCAATTACAGTGTACGAGTTGGAGGTTTGCTATGGAGGCTAATAATTTAGGCCCATGGAAGAGAATTCCAGAGGAATGCTTCGATTATGTAAAGGATTACATGACTGGAAAGGCCTATCAGATTGATCTTGATAGTGTATCCAACGAGGCTGGAATTTATGCAAGAAATGTCGAGTTGGAGGACGGGAAAGATGCTTGGATTTTTGATGTGGATGAGACCCTTCTATCCAACCTTCCCTATTATGCTGAGCATCGTTATGGGTATGATTCTTTTAATCTTAATCATGATTGAATGATTTTTCACTTCTTTTTTCTTTTTTCAAATGAAAGATTCCAAGTCTGTTGAAATTGCACAGGAAATCCGGTTTTCAAGCTTTATGTAAATATATTGCAGTTCTGTTTTATGTTTGATCTGTTTGACAGTTCTGTTTTATGTTTGATCTGTTTTTGTCAAACTGGTCTTGCATTTTATCAAAGACTTTGTTTGGAACTTTACTTTGAGTTAGAGGTAAATGTAGTAATGAGTTTCAATTTCTTCAGTATTTGATCCAATTCAGACACTATTCTTGTACTTAAATTCGATTGAAGTCTTATGTGCTCACTTTCTTTTTACTCTTCAGGTTGGAGATTTTTGATAGCATGAGGTTTGATAAATGGGTAGAGAAAGGAATGACACCTGCAATAAAATCGAGTCTGAAGCTATACGAAGAGGTTTTAAGCTTAGGATTCAAAGTTATCTTGCTGACAGGTAGAACTGAAAGGCATAGAAATATCACGATACAAAATCTGATCAAAGCTGGATTTCATGATTGGGATAAGCTCATATTGAGGTGAGTATTAAACATCAAATATGGTTGCTTAATCATTTTAGGATGAACTAACTTTTAAATTTTCATACAGTAATCTTATTTCATTCTATCTTCAATGAGCAAGGTCTGGTTCATTAACTTATACAGAATAAACTGACCATAATTCTTAATATACTGTCAGGATGCCTGGGTGTTTATAAGCCGTAGAAAGCTGAAAAACACACAATATACAATTAGATAAAGAACATAAATGCTATGTTGCTCAGACTTGGGTACGGGTTCTAGGACTCAGATCCCATATCCTAGTGTCCGACATGGGTACTTCAAAAGTGGAGAGTCCGAGCAGCATAGCATAAATGGCATTCCACAACTCAGACAGTTCCCTGTTGACAGACAATGAATAGTTGATTATGAGACATAACTGCACTATTTTGCAGAAGCTTTATGTAGAATTGTTTATGTTTGATATCTTCTAGTAATGCTGTTTGTTTAAAGGAACTTCTTCATGAGGTGTCAAGGAATATTTTTAACTCAAACTCCTTGTATATGGAATTGTATGCTATTGTTGAGCCTCCTGATTTGCTGCTCCAAATGCATATTTGTTTACAAACCTTCATTTGGAAGTGTAAGATAGTCAGGTAATAATTTGGCTCTGCAGAAGCAAATATTTGAAGCCATTTTGGCGACTTATGCTAAAATACGAAAGCTGAGTTTCTATATAATACATGTAGGACACTAGTGGTGTGAAAGAGGCTGGGCTTCCCAAGCCTGGTAAGGCCCCAGCTGGTGTCTTGAATGTGTTAGAAGTCGAATATTACCAATGCTAGTGGATATGTTCTAGATCATAACGATTTGCTTTTGTTCGGGTGAGATGACCATGCTTGCTGCTTGGTGACCCTAAATAATCTGTACTTCATCTTTCTCTTTTTCTTGTGAAAAAAATGCATAATTTCTGTATTGAATAATTAAAAAGAAAGCATTTATTTTTCCGCTTGGATATGTTTACAGCTTTCCGTCCTCGGGAACCCATATTAATGATAGTTAATATTCATGAACTTAGGCCGCATTACATTTCTACTTCTATCTCAAAATAGAAATAGTTAGAGGGGAAATGAGTGGTAGAAAATTGTACGATACTTGCAATCATCGTCGAATGTGAATGGAAATGTTTGACCAGTTTTTGCTTTGAAATGGAAATAGAAAAATAACTTGGGCTTATGTGATGATCTCTTCTCTAACTTCCAACAGAGGTGCAAAGTGCAAGGTTCAGTTAAGATTTAACTATCCTGGCTCAACTAATTTTATATCACTATGCCACAAGTTGAGAATGGGATGGCACTCAAAACAGCTATTTGATACGAAAAAGAAAACTTGAATGGGGTTTGGACCAATGATAAAATAGAACTTGGAAACACAAAGGCTTCAATTGTTGACGAAGAAAATGAGAATTCTTTTACTGAAGCATGAGTTTTAGCAAAAAGATTGCATCCCAATGCTTGGTCTAGCAATAGATTGCCACCTAGTGAAAAGAAGCAAATCTTTGGTCCCTATTAGTGGTGTTGAGACTGCTGTGTGATTTTCCAAGTTTCCAAACTTTTACTTTCTTGAACATTTCCTTTACTTTTCAGACTAGAGATTGAAGAAAGACATTCAACTTTTGAATAGGCTTCTTTTCGCCTTTCCATGTTAAGCACTTGTCATTGAAGTATACTTGAGCTTCAAGTGGTGAATCCCCTTTGTCTTCAAGACTCCAACTTTATTCTCTTCTTGTTAAAACTTTGGTCATGGACATGTATGATGTATGTGTATAGTATCTTGAACACGTCTGGAGAATAAAACATACAAGATTTTAGCATTTATTTCTTTACTACAGAGTCGACTTTATCAAATCTACTCACTCTTATTGCAGGTCACCAGAGGATCAAAAGAAAACAGCAATCAGGTACAAATCCGAGAAGAGGAATGAGATGACAGAAGAGGGTTACAGGATACTAGGTAACTCTGGAGATCAGTGGAGTGATTTATTGGGTTCTTCCATCTCTAACCGTTCATTCAAGCTTCCAAATCCCATGTATTATATTCCATAGCTTGACAGATTAGTTTCTATTTAAATCTTTCTTTCTGACTGAATATTGTTAAAGAAATACTTGTACATATGATTGGAGTCATCATTCTTTAAACCCTTGAAGGGTCCTTGAAACAAAGTTTTCTGCTACTTATGAGAATCATAATTCTACACATATATGGGTTAAGACTAGGGGTGAGCCATCAAACCGGAACCGTGACTGAACCAAAAAGACCAAAACCGTTAAGGTTACCGAAAGCCATTGACGTATAATAGAACCTGGTTTTGAGTCTATTTTTTCAAAATCTAGTACAACTTTTTAATAATTTGGTTAGTATTTTTTCATTTTAGTATTGTTTTTGTAATTTTATTACCATTTTTAGTTTCAATTTTTTTTTTCTAATTAAAATTTGTTTTATTTTTTCTATTTAGCAAAGTGTAAATTTATTAAATATAAAAACCGAGAAAAACCAAAAGAAATAGAATCCGAACAAAACTGAAACCATTTGATTTTGAAACTAATAAGAGCGAACCAAAACCGAATTTTTCGATTCGATTTCGGATATTTCACTAACGGAAACCGAAAACCAAATGCTCAAACCTTGTTTAGACTTTTCTTTTTCGATATTTTGACACATCGCCTTCGAAAATTTATTTAGGCAGTGTAATATGATTGTAGACGAGGCTTACTTAAATAGATTGGGTGCAAAATGGTCAAGGATATTATATAGGTGAAAGTTTAGTGCATGTGCAATCCACCATTTGCCAATCAATTTCTAGTCCAATTGATATCATACAGACAAAAAGTCAAAATATTTATTGATGCTAAAATTATAATAATTTGACACGACACGTGAAAATGTCACTTAAAAATATCCTTCAATATAAGTTTGTCACATGAAAATGTCACTTAATAATATTCTATTTTCATGTCCCTAAAATTTCTCTATTCTTATTTCTTCACTGTCCACAGCGATGCGTTCTACGTCAATTTTTGAGGGGTTCATAAAAGTGTGGGTTAGACCTCCACTCTTGAGCTGGCTAGAGTTAGGATTCATCATCTTTAGGAATTAGAGCCAAACATCAATGGCGGGTGAGTGCATGTTCGAAACTTCTCTATCAACTCAGGCAAATTGCCGAGTAAGACCGCACGAGAACGTACGAAAGTTAGCACAGAAGCTGAGATATGACCCACGCTTTATGGATTTCCCCTTAACTCCCTTAAGAACCAATGTGGGACACGATTATAAGTTAGCGATTTTGAATTCAGTACAAGATTGTCTTTATCAAAAGCAATAAAAATGACAAATAATTTATCATGTGAAATATCAAATGTAGCTCGTAGTTCCAACGTCGAAATCTCGTATATAGAAAAAAATAGCAGTCCAATTTCAAAGAGATACTTATTATCCATACCATTGACCTGTTGGTTTTGAAAATGATAATGTCAAAAATTTCAAGAAATTGTACCCAAAATTCATATGGATCCCACTTTTTAAATAATGCTATCAAATTATCAATCACATCTTGAGTCGGGTCATTAGCAACTACAGTTAAGTAATATGATAATTAATCATTATTGCACCTAACTACCTTCTAAAATAAAAAGTTTGATTTGACAGAGAGATCATCATTGGTGGGAAAATACACAGTCGCCATCCTATGGAAAACTAAACTCGATAATAAAAGATGATTTACTAAGTAAAATACTACAGAAACTAAACAATCATGTTAAACTTCGTTCGGTGAGAATCCCAATGTGAAAAAGTTCATCTAACAACTAACGGCACTAACATTGTACTATGGTTTTCCAAGTGGATTCTTCTAAACAATACTTTTATCCTACCCTTTGCCCAGACTAAGAAGGAATTGGCACTAGAGTCGCTTAAAGTATGAAACCCAATAACGAGGTAAAGAGTGGTGGACCATGCAACGAGTAATGCTCTTCATATTTACGAATGATGTGATGTTACATGAAATGTTAATAAACCATATACACATTGTATTGATCTTATATATTATTTATTAAAACCCCAATGTTATTAAGTGAAGTAACCAATATCCTTTACAACTATAGTATCAACTATACTATATCATTTTATCCGTCTACACATTTTTTTTTCTTTTTTTTTTCTCTCCTTTTTCTTTTTTTGGCCCGATTTTTTTGCTTATTTTGCATGTCGCTTAACCTTTCATTAGTTGGACCAAAACTCCAAATAATTTCATGTATTATTATTAGGGTTAATTTCACAAATCGTCCCCAACCTTTGAGTTAAGAACCAGTTTCGTCCCCAATCATTGTTTTCACATTCCACAGCCCCCAACATTTAATAAATACACGCAAATACCTTCATTTTGTCATACGAAATGATTGGCCTCTTTAAAAGTCTCTCTCTTTTTTCCTTCATTTATATATATATATATATATATATTTTTGGCGGAGTAACTTTGCTCGGAGTTAATCAAGTGACAAGTAATAGTTTTTCAACCTTGTTCAAACCGACGCTTCATCATTTATATTGATAGATATTGATAATGTGACGGTCAATAAATGATTGTATTTATATATTTTATTACGGATGCCGTATTTATTCCACATCAGTACCTAATATTGATGCGCAAGACCATTATTGATTCATTTACACGTTTTCAGAGTTATTGGAATTGAATTTCGTGATCTTAATTGAAATCAATTCAAAGCATAATTTTTTTTTTCTTTTTTTGGGATTAAATCAAATTGCAGTATGTTTATTCAGTTGAACAAAAATATAAAATTGAAGTACAATTACTTGATTGAAACTAGAAAAAAAGGGTTAACTTCACAAAAGGTCCCCAACCTTTGGGCTAAGAATTGTTTTTGTCCCCGACTTTTTTTAAGACTCTTCTAGGTCTGCAACCTTTCATAAATACTCACAAAAGGTCCTTTTTTCATTATTCACTCAACTTTTTATAGAAAATAACGATTATACTCTTTAGTCTTTTAATTTAAAAACAAAACATTTAAAAATATTAAAAATAATAAAAAAATAAAAAAAAACCACCCCACCCCACCCAAGACGGCCATTGGAAATGGCTGCCAGAGCCATTTTGGCAGCCAAAAAGCTTCCTAGCATATATGGGGGTGGATCTCCCCATTTTACTGCCCAAAAGGGTATAATTTTTTTATTATTTTTAATATTTTTAAATATTTTCTTTTTAAAATTAAAAGGTATAATTATTATTTTCTATGAAAAATTGAGTGAATAGTGAAAAAAAAGAGCTTTTGTGAGTATTTATGAAAGATTGAAGACTCAGGAGAGTCTTTCAAAAGGTTAGGAACGAAATCGATTCTTAGTTCAAATGTTGGGGACCTTTTGTGAAATTAACCCAACACAAAAGGAGCAAAACTTTTGTATTGAAATCAAATATAATTACTCGAGTAAACAAAATTGAAATATACTAATTTAATTAACTTTATTATGAAATTTAACCAACCTTTCTTGAAATTAATGTTTCAACTAACCAGTTGAATGCCACCCATATTTTGCATAAAAGATAATAAAGTTGTCCAACCCAACTTATAAAAGCTGGCAATTTTCCAACGTCATACCCATTCGATGTGGTATGTCGTGGCCTTAAATAAATTATCGTAAGGTGACTTAATTAGGATTTAATTTAATGGAGTTTAAAATTAAGTTCCAATTGATATTTTTAAACTTGGGTTGAATATTAATTTGAATGTCAACGTTCGTTATAAGCAATACAAATGTGTTGGAAGCTATAAATATAGAACCCTACATGAACTAATAATATAAAATGTAACACTAAACTCAACAATGACATATAAACAAGATACAAAGCAACCAAAAATTCATGCACATACCAAATTACTACTTCTAGTTATATGACCATGGGTCCTTGTTAATGCTACCACAGATTTTTAAACCCTTTTATGTTTAGAAGAAGCGTCATTTTTACATTTCTTGTTACAATGCTTATTCCTATTATAGTAATAATTTTATTTATTGATATTTCAATTTTCTTTTTAGTACAATACATTAGTATCAGTATTTAAGTAAAACCAGCAACCCTGATCCAACGATTTTTTTTTTTTTTTGAAAGATCTCATGCAATGTATTTATTGCACATTGTCTTGTAATTTCCCCTTTTTCATTAATTAATCAAATCAACTTACCAACTTCAATTTCACACACTTAAGAGCAATGAATGAATAGAAAAACAATAAAAGTTTTCTTCTTCTCAAGATAATAAAATGATGCTTTGTGGTGTTTTATTTTCTTAAAAGGCCATAGATGCTCTAAATTGTATTACATTTAAAACACCAAGACACTTTTATCTTCCATTGAAAACGAAAAATCAACTTAAGATATCATATTTTTAAAGATGCACTATCTTTTCTATATTTCCATTTTTCATTTCTAAGTTCTTGATCGTTAACACTCAAGAGTACTAGAGTTTTTGCTTTCAAATCCTCTTTATTTATATGAACAACCATTTTTTTCTTTTTTTAATTTGAATTAGGATAGTACCTTTTTTTTTTTTTCCAAATTTCTTGGGGTTAATTGAGCAATATTTTCAATTCATTTTTCCTCATTTACTGTTTGGAGTTACAGGGACGTCCATTCAAGCACGGCATAAACTCTCTCTCTCTCTCTCTCTCCCTCTCTCTCAACTTCGTCTGCACACAGTCCCAGAAGTCAGAATCTTGTTTTATTGCGTTGATAAATTCCCAAAACTCCAAGAATGGGGTTTCTCCAGTCTTCAGAAAATCTAAGCTGAGAAAATCCCAATCTGTATAGATTTTCTTCCATTTTCATAGCTTTTTTTTTTTTACTGATGTGATCACCTTTTCAGTTTTCCTCTGCGTTTTCAGTTGAAATAGTTCCACCATTTCCAGATCTTGGGTCCATCTTATCTTCCAGAAAAAAACTCACAAATTTCAATCTTTAAACCCCCTGAAAAATTCCCAGGATTCATTTTTTCTGAGATGGAACGCAGATACAAGCTCATATTAATCATAGGGCTAACCTCATTGACGTTCTTAACAATTCTTTCCTTAATAATCTTTTGTTGTAGACGAAGAAAACCTCAAAATGTTTCAAGAGACATAGAATCTAGCGTCGATTGCAAGGAAATTGGTGGGGTAGTAAATACAGAGGAATTTTTAATTAGGTTTCAGGGGGTTGAAGATCTAACTGTACATGAATTACTGGATGCCCCTGGTGAGGTTATAGGAAAATCGACCTATGGAACTCTGTACAGGGCTAATTTGGTGAATTCAAATTCATTCACATTGCTAAGGTTCTTGAGGCCTACTTGTACTTTGAGGATGAAAGAAGTTTTACCTGTTATAGAGTTGCTGGGGTCTATTAGGCATCCAAATTTGGTGCCCCTGAATGCATTCTATGCAGGGCCTAGAGGGGAGAAGCTTATGGTTCATCCCTTCTATGGGCTGGGGAATTTGGCCCAATTCATTAGAGGTAAGACTCTTACTTATATTGACTTCTTTTTAGCATATAATTCTTTTTACTTTTAGTATTTGCTTGGTTAATGTTTCAGAAAAGGGTCATGGGTTTTTGCAATTAGTACTATGTTTAGATAAGCAAATGTAGAATTAGATAAGCTATTCTTGATGCAATATTAATAAGTTTGTGAAAGATTTGCAGTTCAAGAATGGAAAAGAAAGGGTAACTTTGAAGGAAATAATTATGGATTTCCAATTACCTTACTGTAGGATTTCAGTAGCTTTTCTTGATGCGGAACAATTGTATGAAACTTACATGCGGAACAATTGTATGAAACTTACATTTCAATATTTGGAAGAAGTAAATGATCTTCTTCTCTTCTACTGCAATTTTTGCAAATTTTCATTAGTTCTACTTTTAATTTTGATTGGCAATAGAATGCAACGCCTGACATTGGGACTGGAGGTATATGTTCTTCCCGTAATAAACTTTTCATATGAGTTTCCAGGTTCTGTTCTTCTTCAGAAAGAGATGATTAAATGTTTCTAACATGTCGTGTGCTTCTCGACTGGATTCGTATAAAAACTGGCTCTCTTTACTTTTGAGTTCTCTGATACTGTTCCACTGTCTTATTTGTACCAAAAAAAAATGGCTTTTGTCTCTTTTTGTTTGCATATTTTCCTTATTAAATTTAACAGTTGTATGGGGTCTTGGACTCTGGGAAAAGCTTGCCGAGTAGTATTTGGCTGGATTTTGATTATATTTGTCTGTGTCTGTAACATTCAGACCACTCCACATGTGTAGATACTGTTTCGGATTTCTTTCACTGCATGATTCCTGGGCATATGCATGTAGTGCAACATTACCCCATATATATATATCGATTAGAAATATAATTTTCTTTGATGCACAGATGGTAATGGCACGGCTCACAAATGGCCGATCATATGTAGGATCTCCATCGGCATTGCTAGTGGGGTTCATTATCTTCATTCCGCATTTGGGAAGCCCATAGTCCACGGAAATCTCAAGTCCAAGAATATACTGCTGGATCGTAATTACCAACCTTACATATCAGATTTTGGCCTGCATCTTCTCTTAAATGCAACGGCCGGGCAACAAATGCTTGAAGCATCTGCATCTCAGGGATATAAGGCACCCGAGTTGATTAAAATGAAAGATGCAAGTGAAGAAAGTGATGTCTATAGCCTCGGGGTAATCCTCCTAGAATTACTCACTGGAAAAGAACCTACTGATGAAAACCCTACTCCCGATCAAGACTTTTATTTGCCAAATGCCTTGAGGGAGGCAATTCTTGATGATCGAATTACAGATTTGTACCACCCGGACATCCTTCTCAGTCAAAACTACAATCAGACTGTAGTCACTGAAGATCACATTCTCAGATTCTTTCAACTTGCAATGGCTTGTTGTTCTCCCTCAACTCCCCTTCGGCCTGATATTAAGCAAATTCTTGACAAGCTTGAAGAAATTGTCATGTGACAATCTTGGATCAGTGATGAAACTGTAACATGAGGATCACGACCTTCGGTTCTTCAACTTGATCACAATTGACTTCTAAGTCGACATTGATTGATTTTAAGCCGAAGACAACCCATTGCCCATTGATTTGCTTCTTGAGACATAGCCGTAGTCAGACCTTCAGGGAATCAACTATATGTCATCCAATGAATCAGAGAGAAGGATGCAACCGTCACGTTACAATAACATGTTTGCTGGGGATCTTAAAGTAGTACTTAGTCTGATGCGACTGTTAAGAATCTAGTGAATATAGCAGAGTCAAGAAAAAGGATTGTTGTAACTCCCTCCAAGTTGGGAAGAGAGCGGTGAAAAGGTACATTTTTCAGTAGCACTAGAAGCGTTGACCAAGCAGTTTCTGAAGATTGGATACCATAATCAGGCATTTACCTTTGTTCCTGGTATTTATTCAATTCTTCTACCCTCCTGGTAGTGATTCGAGCAGTTTTAAGATCATAAACATTTGTTGAAGAATCATCATCTTCAGTTTTCCCTTCATAATTCAAAAATTCTTTGAAACTGAAGTTACTGCAAAAATGCTACAATCAAATTGTGAAGTTAAATATTTCCTGAATCATATTTTATTGTTATTTCTTCCCTTTCAAACAAATATACAGACAGATCAGAACATTCCATTTCTTGCCTTTATATCCGTTCTGGCAAGTGGCAATGGACGGGAGCATCTCCAATGGCCCCCTATCCCTCTCCCAAATATGGGGAGGTGACTATTATCCCTCCAAATCCCTCAATATGGAGGGATACTATTCACCTTCACCTCCCTCTTATTCGGGGGAGATGGGGAGGTGAATATTATCCCTCCAAATCCCTCAATATGGAGGGATACTATTCACCTTCACCTCTCTCTTATTCGGGGGAGGGTTAATAATTACAAAAAAGTCACTATGTTATTTTTAAAAATGTCATTACTTTAATTAAAATAATGTCATTTCCGAATTAATTTCAATTTTTAACACTTAATTATTTCAATTTTGAATCCCGCATCTATTTTGCTGAGTTATTTAATAATTTAGATTTTCTTTTCTTCTCAACGGTATTCTTTATTTGGTTTGTTTCGAGATATAAATTATTAATCTTAACTAATTGTAATTATTATACAAATTAAGTATAGTTTTAGCTAAATAAAATATTATTCATATTCTTATTCAATTAAAATAAATAGAGAATAAAAAGAAAATAAATTCCCTTAAATATAAAGGAAACCCTTATAGAGCAACAATGACTTCCCTTATATTTGGTTCCTGTATTTGGGGAAGGGTTTCCCCAAGAGATGAGCTGTTGGGTTGGGCTTTGTCAGAAAATACACTGTCGTAAGTCGTGACATTGTGGATTTTTTATTTTCTTGTAATAATATGTCAACTTTTTAACATTTTATTGAAGATTATTCTTAGTCAGCTCTTTTCTTGACTTTTTAACATTTTATTCTTTTCAATTCAAGGGATCAAGAACTTGCGGAAGGAAGCATTTGTTTCTTCTTTATTAGATGATCATTTTTCTTGTAGAAAACAGCATATTATCGTTCTTGACATTCAATAAAAGAGATTTTATGGTCTTTTTGCAACAGTGCTGACTTTTCTACACATAAAATTTATTTTTCACCCAGATGAAAAATGACATTTACTATAAAGAATCATTCATTCCAATTTTCGTTGCGTGGTAGATACTTGACATCTAATACAAGAGACTTAAAATTCATTTAAGATAAAATTTTTGCTTCTTCTAGCCATGATCTCTAGAAAAGCAGACCTCCGCTAGAATCTACTCTAAAATGAGGATGCTTTCAAAAAGTAACTTTTGAAATCATCACAAATGGACTCTTAATTAATTCACCTGGACATAGGCAACAAACTTGAGTGTTGGAGAAAGTGTTAGTAATGGCATCAAACATTTGGCCAAAGCCAACAGAATACAAGTTAAACAGATATGATGATGATGATAGGAACATACAGGAAAAGGTGATGATTAGGCTCCTGTGAACCCATTGAAGATTATTTTACATCAAACGAATTGAAGGTTATGTGCAATTTAACCTGAGGAATTCCAAAAGTAAAAAATCCCACTACAGTCAGCTCACAAGAGTAAGACATCTCATGGGGCATTCAGCATCCAGCTATGAAAGTGACTCCATAATTTGCTTGGCTCTTGGCAAGTAACTTAGATGCCCTCAGTTGCAAAACCCAGGTGACTGTCTGATACTAACTGTTTGCTTCTTCGAGGCACAACTTTCTTCCCTCTTCCAATGAAGCCAATTTCTTTTCTCTCATCTCGTCTCTTATCGTGATACCAAGAACTGAGCAACAGCATCATCACATGTGAAATTTAGCTTATAGGCTAGAATGCACAGTCCAAATTCTTCAAGCAAAAGAGGCTTCATCATCACTGTAATATAGTATCTATCCTTGATAAAGTAATTACTTGGCCATATAGCAGAAGGTTTCATTATGTTTCTAGTGAACAAGTCATGCGAATATGGATAGGGTACAATATGCACATTTTGGGGAATTCCTATGCTTCAGCACCTCCAGCAAACAAGCTAACAAGGCCTCGAAATACTTGAGCAGAGAGTCGGTGAGCTAGAAAAAGCTCGCCATCAACATTCCATGCACCCTGCTTTCCAAAGGACGTGAATGTGAAAGCAGAAGTCTATTCAAAGAACCCCGCCCCCGCCCACACAAAAAAAAAAAAAAGAAGGGAAAAAGAAAAGGTCAGATGGAAAAGCTAAGGGAAACAGGAATGCCGTATCGCAGTGAAACATACTTTATGGTGTTCAACGAAGTCAAAATCCAGCGGTTTTCCCCCTCTCCTTGTAAGCTGAATAAGATGCCTGAATATGAACCAAGGACCATGAGAAAATGTCAGGCTTAAACCACTCACCCTCTCCAGGTTTTAGACCTGAGACTATTAGATCACTGTGCAAAAGAACGGTTCAGCCTATGTCACATCTTGCATGTATATGTAGATATATTACTCCCTCCATCCCATTTACCTTGTCCATGTTTCTTTTTTGGTTTGTCTCCACGTTTCCTTTTTGGTTTGTCTCATTTACTTTGTCCTATTTCTATATTTACCTGAAAATGTAAACCTAATTCAGTAAGGGTATTTCTGGGAGTTAGTTTGTAAATTCCCTTTCCCAATGCTTTTCTTAATCCTTGTGTAAAAAGCAAAGTGGAAAAAGTAAATGGGACGGAGGGAGTACAGAGAGAGAGAGAGAGAGAGCTTGGAATTCAATTACCATAGATAAAATGGGCGAGGACAGTCTCTAATCAATACAAGATGCATAAACCCGTCAGAAAGATGAGCATCAGCAACCAGGCCATCAGGTGCTTTTTCATTTCGGCAAGAGATGACAGCAGCACCAACACTGAGAAAACGTCCTTTGGACCTCAACCATCTTGATCCTTCAGAGTTTGGAACCAGGGTCGGGGGCCTTTTTGAGTTACACACGCTGCAGTTTGCTCGACAACTCACCCTACTAGACTTTATAGGGAGCCACTGAAGTGGCCTACTCATGTTATCAGGAGACTCTCTCTCTGGACTCGAGTTTCCTTTTTCTGATTCAACTTCTAGATAATTCAGTTCAGCCTCATATGACCTTGAAATGAATAGAACGGAAAAGTTTAAGAAATAATCTGCACATAAACAATTGACATGGAGGCTGAAGTCACAAACTTTTCCAGCCTAAAAGTGCTGAGTAGATTCGCTGGTGAGGGAGTGATGATTAGAGAGAGAGAGAGAGAGAGAGAGAGAGAGGCATAATAAGTTTACTATAATCAGCTTAACGGCTACAGAAGAAATATTTCAATGATACAATCAGGAAAATATGATTCTTTTATTTAATTGTCCTATTTTACTTACAGGCAAACTACTGTGATATACCACCATATAGAATCATCATAGAAATGAAAGAGAGGCCAAAGAAATAGAACACAGTTAACGGCAACCTGCTATCCTATACCACCATATAGAATCATCATAGAAATGAGAGAGACCAAAGAAATAAAATATGCTTTTTTCATATAGCAAGCCAAGTAATACAATATTCCAGCATTAAGTTTCAGTTCTTACATTTACAAGTTTTTAAATGAAAAATAGCCAACTTAATAAAATACAATATGTTATAAGACACTTCAATTCAGATCTATTAAAGACAGGAAATCTATATGCATATACATGTGTGTGACTATGTGTGTTTGTGAAGTTTATGGTAGAAGTTATCTAAATTCCATCTGTCCCACACTTTTGGCATGAAGAAATTTTTAAGAAATATAATCTTCAATCAGAAAAGGGGCAAAAAAAAAAAATGATAAACTGATCACAACTACTAATGGTTTTCACAAGGGCTGAGCCAGGATTTTTGCTCAGTGCGGTCAGAAATATTTAAGAAAGACAACTATAAATAGTGTACTTTACAACCTCCTTCCATGTGCACTTTGTGCGGGAGGGACCAGGCATTCCGCAATCTAAGAAACTGTCCAGATTTCTAAAAAACCTCTTTCCATTGTTATTTGTTAACAACCGGAATCTAAGACTAAGAGCTCTTTGATCTAAGTTCACGCGAAAAACAATGGCAAAAAAATCCATGAATATTTTCCTTTACCAGCAAACTCATTAAAATACCACCAGGGAACATTTTAACAAGGAGAGCAGTTTCTAATGAACACGAAACAATTCAAGATTTCATTTCACAAAACTATTGGTTTCTTTTTTGCTATTCGTTTTAATTTCTATTTCAAGCCCTGGGATGAGATATATTTTATTTGCATTATTCCAGTTAAGAAAATAAAAATCAAACAAATGTAATGCTAAAGGGAAGAAATGAAAAGTAATGCTAAAGCTTTGGACTTGTCCCACATCGGATTATTAACCTGGGATAAATGAATTTGTTCTCTATTAAAGTGCACCAGATTCCACCGCTTGGA
This sequence comes from Nyctanthes arbor-tristis, assembly GCA_963692815.1. Lineage (NCBI taxonomy): Eukaryota > Viridiplantae > Streptophyta > Magnoliopsida > Lamiales > Oleaceae > Nyctanthes > Nyctanthes arbor-tristis. The sequence continues at coordinate 61,042 of CAVNYN010286203.1, read as the reverse complement.
TTCAGTAAGTCGGTGGCAATTTTCTTTTTGGGTTAATTGTACAAATTGGCCCAGTTATAATATATATATTTTTTTGACATGATGACTAGTGCAATTGGGCTTAAGTTTAGTGCGGTGAACCCAAAACATTTGTGGGCAGCAGTAAAGGTCAGTGCGGTCTAAGGTTAGAGATCCGTCCCTGGGTTTTCCCTGATTGTAAGTGACTAAAAGGGATTCTCCAGAAATCTCTGTTTCCTAGTTTTTTGCATAGCAAGCAAGACAGTTAAAAATCAGAATTACAACACAAAAGACTACATATTATGCCCAGATGGACAAATAGAGAGACTAAGGAGACAACTGTAATAGCTCTCTTTTATCAATCAACTAATATAGACAACCGATCCGTACCTATGCTTAAGGAACACCTTTGTTCCCGCATAGTCATATCGTTTAGGACCCATCCACCGATACTTTTCACTTTCTGTAATGACATCTCCATAGAAACCATACCTGATAATGATTAAGAAAAATTAATTAAAGGAAGTGAATTCGTAACGTAAAAATGAAGTATCGTGTGCTCTTCCGATCTTTTTCAAATAATTATACTCATTTAGATGCAAAACTGGGTCAATAGTCGATGCTGATCCATAATTTAGATGAAGGAACTGTAGCATTGTATTGCAGGATTTGTAATGTTAATATTTTAATCTTAGGATGAAAACTAAAAATAAATAATAAACTTGCATGATATTTTTTATATCCCTAAGCATGTAGTTGGAACAATGATAAACTCCAGAGCAGTTGCTTAGGTTGACTGGGTTTCTCAGACAGCTAGATGGGATCTAGCAGAACATGATTTGATAGAAAAGAATTTGAAAATTAGAAGCACATTTCAAGAACAAAATATTAAATGTTCTGCACACTGACAACCAGCTTAGAAACTTCATGTAAAACAAATAAAAACTAGGCAATTTAAAACAAAGAAACACTAGACTTCAGGAGCATCATATTTGTACAATTAGAAAGTGCACATAATAACCAATTAATATATAAATCTAATAGAGGATATTCTCATTGAAAATTTCAGAATAATACAGAGAACTGAGAGAAGTCAAAGTGTTTCTTAATATATGCACAAGGTAAGTTAGAACCAAACTATAATTTGCACATGTCAAACGCAAAAATAGCAGGTGGACTTTAATAAATGGAACTAATGATATATGAATACCCAGCAAAAGATGCTGCATAGAGTACAGAGGGTTCATTGCTCGATGCAGGTGTCGTTTTCCATCGTACAAGTTGAGCAATATCAAGGTTCACCCTTTTGCCAAGGACAATATGTAACGCTGATGTCATAGGGTCTCGAGCTCCAGTAGTGCTGCAAAAGTGAAATTTTAGTGAGCAAGGATAATACTAGAAACATAAATCCAGAAACTCAGGAGGAATGAAGAATCTGGCCAAGAACACAAAGTACTGAAGGGTAATAAAGGACAGGACATTGCTTACAAACACTAAACCTCTGAACTTGTTTTTAATAAACCTGACCATATATTTATGATTGAAATATCTGTTAAACGTGAAATAAAAAGATCTTCAGCTTCCATTTGATATGTTCTCTGATGGTAGCAAATGACCTTTTGATCATTCCCGCATCCCAAATGCCTGATAAGCTTACAAGATTGAAAATCTCAAAGCTGAAATCCCATGGGCATCCTCTATGGAGCCACACAAATGCAACTCAATCACAGCACTTGATGCAAGATAACTTCTTGATATTTATTTTGCTTGTATTGCATAGACAGTCACTAAGCAAGATTGAAAGCCCCACTGAAAGTTGGAAATGTTCAACATCCTTGCATGGATCAAGCCAGTAAAGAAAAACTGAAACCGATCCTAAAAGTTTGACATGCTTCAAGATCTTTGGACAATGTATTTGATGCAAACATCACATAACTAGGTTAAACCTTCAAGATCGGAAGAGCACACGTCTGATATTTTCAAGCACCTTGTACGTCCAAAAGTAAGTCAAATTAGAACAGAGTGTTAAAAAAAAAATGGGATAACATATAGGTCTCAGCAGAAATTCATTCAGGAGAACCACATATTCCTCAAAGAAGACAAGACAAACAGGGCAAGGTTCATGAATCTTAAGGAACAAGTAAAATGTAGAGGAAAAAAAGCTAAAACATACCATACAACAATCGCATCAGTAGATCCAGCAGGAATTATCCCAATTCTGAACCGTTCATTTGGAAAAGAAAACTCCGGATCCTGTTCTGCGTGTAACATTAGAAAAACAGTAGTTAGAGACAAAGCATTACTTGCTCTACTAATTATATACTATGTTACCAGAATGTAAGTCATCCTCATAGTCCACAGATGCACCTATGGCAAGCATCTTTGGCTAGGCTTGAAAGTAAAAAAGATCCAAAAAATATAAAATCATTTACAGAGATAAGAAAATTACATTACTTTACTTGATTTGAGGAGAAAGTTAATTTTAGAAGGAAACTTTGATTACATAAGAGTAAGAAAAAGAAACATTGCTTAACATGTCTGGGATGAGAAGTTCCTAAAGTGTAAGAGTTATTTTAATTAAGGTCAAACACATCATACATAAAGGAGGATTTACCGACCAAAATTTGGGGCCTGAGGGCCGTTACATTCAGAACCAGTGAGAAGAGGAGACTGATCATTATGATCAAAAGACCCTAAGATGGTTTCCTCAGTGTCATGAATTGTAGACAACTCATTTTCAGCAGGATCTGGTGGATATGGAGCCTTATGCCTTGATAAGAGAAGACCATTAAGAATTTCATTGAAGAACCCATCTCCTCCCTAGAAATATATCAGAATATGGAAAGAACAAGAAATTAACATTAAACCAAAAACTATAATGAATGGAAAAAAGAAAAAGAAAAATTAAGTAAACAGTATGAACATTGAGTACAGAGAAATCATATTGCTAGACTCAATAAGATTAGCCTAAGGACTCAATAAACCCCACCAACACTGGGACAACACCAGAAAACCAAACATAACAATATAGCAATCATCCAGGGTTGGAAATCCATAAAAATAGCAAATTTGTTCTTTAGCAAAAGACAAAGGTCCTGTATACAAGAAATATTTGCAGGAAGTTTTGCAGCAGAACCATAAGTATCACTCATAATCATATGAATCTGCGGATCAGAAGGAGGTCAATTGCAGGCCGAATTTCAAACATTCCTTGTCTCATGAAAAAGGTGCAATCCTGAAATTTTGTGACTGATGAGAATTATCCATAATTCAAGGGATTTGCTTTGTGCTTTGATCCCATGATGGGTGATGACAACCACTCAGCATAAGTTTATTGCAGAGGTGAAAAGGTATAAGAGCTTGTTCTTGGGAGCTTTATGTTTAGTAGATTTAGATTTATAGGAGAACGTATGGTGTGAATGTAAAGAAATATTATTGGATGTGTGAAAATTTGTTCTTTTGTGGAGAATGTGTGGTTGGTATTGATTTGAAAAATTTTTGCTTTTCATAAAGCTGCAAAGAACAAGCTCTAAGTTGAAATATGATGTAAAGATATATTTCTTTACCGACATTGATCAATCCAGGTAGACTTCTTTAACCGAAGATCACTAATGCTAAGCTTCCCAAAGCTAAAATGGTTCAGCTATAGAGTCAGATACTGATCATCAAGCAACTTTTGAGTTTTTTAGATACGCTAGAGATGTCATCAAGAGAAAACATCACATATGGAAGTTCATATCAAACTATAATTCATTCCTTAGACAAACAAGTCATGAATTATTAACAGTGTTCCTTAAAACAAACTAATATGGGAAAATAAAGAAAAAAATTGTATAGTATAAAGATAATTATATATGATAGTTACAGATTTAACCATAGACAGAGAGGTCCAATTACTTACAACGGCTATAACGCCATCACAGAAACTAAGCTCGCTGTTCGTAATGGATGTCATTCTGTCACGTGCATGCCCAACCCTCTGTGTCACAATCACCTGATAAAAAGTAGACGAGTATAAAAGAGTAATCACTGTTCAGTTTGTGACATGGAACAATATCCAATTCACTCTAAAAATTTGACAAAAGGAGTGGTGGAGATATTGACATGTGGATGATATAGTTCTTATGGATCCCACGAAATATGTTGATTATTGTTCTAATTAGAACTGAAGAAGATCATAACCTATCCCAAACAAACTCACACTCACATGCTTGAGCTATGGAAACTGATACATAAACCTGTGGTTTCCCAGGTTTCCCAAAGCAAGTAGGGAAAAACTTGTTGAATACAATTAACACAACATCAAATTAGTTGTTAATTATTAAATATACTTTCTTAAAGAAAAAAAAAGATCCCATCAAGTACTAAGTTTGCGGGAAAAACTAACTTAACTTCTTAAAATAACATTTGATGTCCGCTCTTCCGATCTAATTTACTCAAACTGCAACTTCTTTCAGTTTCACTTCATTCCCCAGTTTTTAGCTCGGCCGAATTTTATCTAAAGTCCAATTCTGGTTTGGTTTCCCATTGTGCATCTCTCTCCCACAAATCCCTTACAACTTCTCAAGAGAATCTTTCCCAGATTACCAAACCCATTTCCTGTAATGCTTCTCCATCATCCATTGCCACTTTTCTTCCTTTCGTTCAAAGTACGCATTTGGTCCAGACCCCAGTGTTGAGTGTCTCTTCCATCCTTCCCCCAATTCTGTTCCACCAGAGCTATCTCTTCACTCCACCATAGATATCTCCTCTTTTTCATCGACTTACTTTGTTCCATCTCCTTTTTCCCTCAACTCTGGCGAATGCATCTGAGTCCAAGTAGTGTGTGTCCCGTATCCCTTCGGGACACACAACCAGGTGCATCCAGCCCCTCACTGACGTGTCACTGCTTCTTAGCTCTTGAGAGAACACTATCAGTAGAAGTTGAATTTACCATGAGACACATGCACAACAAGATATTTGTTATCACATCATAAAGTATATGCCTTAAGAGTTAGTTTTTACCTCGAAAGCATATAGAAGCAGCAGTAGATAGGCTAAAATTTTACCTTTGTTTTCACTTTGGCCCGTGAAAATATTGGAGCTACTGATTCCCATATTCCACGTCCATTTCCTTTCCCACTCCTTGGGTTAACAAAAACCTAGTCAATCACAAATAAAGTATGGAAAAAAACCTTTCTTCTAGTTTATTTTCCTATTTATATTACAATAAAACATTTGACTTGTAAAGAAGAATAAACAACTAACATTTAGCAACTGTAATTGAAGCATACCAGAAGATTCTTAGGTCGCTTGGAATCCTTATCCAGAGAAGCATTGATTTGATTGACCCAAGTCTTACAGATCTCCAAGTTCTTATGACCAAAAGTGCGTACATATGGGGTCCAAAGAGAAGGTAGGGTCTTTGACCTCTGGACGGCATGCACGGCAAACCTGTACATCTGTAGAAACCAATGAAAAGTACGATCTAAAGAATCTTTCCATATAAAAGGTGAAATGCAAGTAGTACTAATTAGAGAACTAGCATAACCTGACATGAATGAGCCAAAATACATCCTCCAGCTGTGAGAACAGGCTTGCGCAACAAACCCCATCCAAGGAGCTCAACAGCATAAACATCAGTAAACTTAAGTTCACTTCCACTCTTCGTAACAAATTTTAAGCGCAAACAAGATGATTCATCATTTTCCTGATGTAATTATCAGAAAAATCCATCAGCTAATTTCCATTATGATATGTGTAAATACTTCCATTAAGATAGCCAGATAGTTGTAAAATATTTGTGAATGATCCAGCATCCAATATGAGTTTAGGGGAAAAGTTTAAATAGAAAAAGAAACAGATATCAAAACATATGTTCGCCACGCTTTTACAGCAAAAGAATATCATAGAGGACATGGACATTAGAGATTCAAGCAACAGTACTATAACTTAAATCTCTGATTCAAATAATACTCAACGGTGACTAACAGATCCTGGAGCTATTCTAAGTGCAGATAAACACATGCATTCCAGACTGAAAAGTGGGTTGACAGTATCAGCCAAGCAGGACATTAATTAACATATGGCCACATGCTTACAATGTTTGGCTGATGTGACAGGTTGCATGAAATTTTCTAAAATTCGAAGACTCTGGTATGTCTTCTGTATCTATTATAACATTGTCTGTGCCTCAATAGTTAACATATATAATTTTCCTTTTAAGGGTTTGAGAGGCCTTAGGAGGAAATAATCCATTGCAAATATGATGCACATTATGGTTTGCTTTCCGAGATTATGGAGTGTAAGTTGGTACACCAACTACTTATTTGGATTTGCTTTCAGGGTCAAATTTAACTCCAGCAGCATGTAATCATATCTTGCAAAACTTGAGCATATATTGGCTGGTGGAAACAAATTATCTATCTGGATGAAGATAACTCTAACATGGAGTAGGTTGGACCAATGTTCCTGCAAATTTCCTAGCCTCTATACCGGTTTCCATAGCTAAGGGTGCGTTTGAAATGGATTTTTTGAGAATTGATTTTGGAAAAGTGATTTTTGGGAGAATGCATGTTTAAAAAGTGGCATGGGGAATTGTGAAAAAAATGATTTTCTAAGAATGTGTAGTTGAGAATGAATTGCCACAGAAATAGATAAGAATTTATTCTTGCAGAATCAATTTCACACAGAAGATGTTGAAGAAACTAGAGAAAATTCCTCTGGGATGACAAAGAGGAAGAGATTCAAATGCGTGGTATCTTTTACTACTATTAAATTAAATACCCTGTGAAACGAGGGGGAAACTTTTATTTAGTTCTGACAATAAATCTCTAATATTGAAGTGGCTTTGAAGGTCTGTATATGAATGGGGTGCTTCACAAGGAGGTTGATTGCTGATAATACATCTGTGACTGGAAGATTCTTCAACGACTAATTGCAGCAAAAGCGAGGAAGCGAAATAGAAACATTTGGCATGAGTCCTCGATGTTTACAAAAAAGTAGGATCTCTTTAAGTCACTTTTTGGTTTTGAAAATAAACCTGACTCTTTGTAACAGTTAAAGTTTTATTTATCATCTTCTTCATTTCCAATTTCATCCGATAGAAAATTATTTATCTTAAAGGTGACTTTTCAAATTTATTTATACTGATAAGTATACTATTAAGCTTAGCCAAACATGCTTGACAATTCAAGGGGAATGGGGATGTGGCTTTGAAAGATGGATTTCATTCTGGAATTGGCATTTGTTGAAGAATTTTGCAGTAATGGAAAGGAGACTTTGGATATTGATGACCGTTGCAAGACAGTGCCTCCGTTAAGATGCAAAAACTATATGATAGCATTTTCTATATAAAGACTGCACCAGAAAGTTTCTGAGAAAGGTGGTCCTCTTCAAAATCTCTCTATAGCCTTACATTTTTCGGGTTTGACAGAACCGCTTAAAACCAGCGTTGAACTGAGCTAATATTGATCTATTATTACTATATTAAACAATAATTATCATCAATAACCATAAATCAGAAGGGAATTATAAACAAGCCAACAGAAGTCAAATGCAGCATACTCCTGATGAGATAAACAATCAGCTTCAAAGGAACCAGCATTCTAACCAATAAGTTGATTGTCGCCCAAGAAAGAAAGCAATGTACGATAACACACGTCCACTGGTGTAATCTTTCCATTCAGAAGATAAATGAACGAAAGGATCAGAAAACCCAGAAATCCATTCACAGCAAAGGCTCAAACACACAGATAAAGATTAAATTTTTAATAAAAAAAAAAAAAAAGAGAGAACTTACATCATATAAAGGTTCAACTAATTGCCAAGACAACCCACCCGAATTCTGGGTGAGAACCACCTCTCCAAAACTATCTAACAAAAAATTAGAGCTCAAAACTTCGTTGCCATTATTAAACGGTGAGTTTGGAGGAGAATCATCCTGCAAATTACCATGTTCCTGTCTCTCCATAATAATTTACCGGCTCCAGATTAATCTATTGATACAAAATATGAAACTCCTGAAATATTTTTCCCCCAATTTTCTGGAAAATTACGGGAATTAACAGAAACCCGTGTTAGGAAAATGATCAGATTCCCATTTTGGAGATGACCAAGGTCAATTTTTTAACCGTATATTTTAGCATTCAAACGTCATCCAAGAAATACTGAAATGGTAAAACCAACAGAAGGGTACAATTATTGGGCCGTTTTGTTGGTAAAAATGTAGTAAAAGACGCCGATTATTGTCCTTTTAAAAAGAAAAATTTGAAGGGACATTACTATGTGTTATTTTTATGTGTCACACTTGTATTAGATGATAAAAAAATAGTCATCTAATAATTACCCAATGAATGTGTGTCACACGAGAATGTCACTTAATAATGTCTCCTTTTCTTATCTCTAAGAATTGTTCTTTTAAAAAAGTTATCTACAACGCGGTTGTACTCCCCAAAAAAAAAAGGCCGTGGTGTTACTCAACTTGTAAAGTATAGTACATACATCCGGCTAAAAAGCAGATAACGGAAAAAGATGTCACGTGGTGAACTGTGATAGTCAAGTCATTAAATCCGTTATTTTCTAAATGAGTGTTGATGAAGGGCCAAGCGAGGTTGTTCGGTAGCACATGGGGAAATACTATTTGTAGATGATCATTTAAGTAATCTTTTACACAAAACAATAATGTTATTTATCTAGACCGGAGACCGATTTCCATTCTAATTGGCATTTTATCGAATATTTAGATGTCTTCATGTATTTATGATTATCCATACATCCTCTAATGTAAAAATGTCAACTAGAGTAGAGACTCCAACTAGACTAAAGATAGATAAATAGCGCTAGTCTTTACAAAATAAGGATAAATTCACAATATTATCCATGTGTATTGTATGATTGGAAAAAAATTTAAGGATAAGACAGTGAATTTACTATATTTTGTAAATGATTGCTTGAATAATTACCTAAAAATAGCGAGATTGAGCATTTGGAGTAAGTGTTAAAGTATAGTGGCATTCGGAAAAAACTCTTCAAAATTATATTGGTATTTGAGATAATAACTCTAATATATATTTATATATAAGTAAATTAGTAATGAGGTCTTTTTCGACATTTAATTTCATATTGCAGTAACTTGTGTGGTATTGTTAATTTTTAAAATTTTTTTATTCTCTTTCGCTTTGTCCATCCAATTTTTTGAAATAGGATTCATTATTCAATTTAATAGCTAACAGATATTTATCATCATTTAATTCTTTAAATTATGGATAAATTTGATTATGCAATGATGGATAAGTGACCATGTGATTATAATTTTTGTAGTTTATAATTTTTTTAGCAAAAAATTTGTAGTTTATAATTCACAAAACTTAATTTATAACCCGTGTTCGTCAAATAATAATAAAACAATAGAAATAAATATGAATGATGAACTTACTTAGTAACACGTGTTCATCGGATAATAAGTTTTTTTTAAACTTTTAATTTTTATGAATTTTCTTAATTAAATTAAATATTTAATTAATTAAACACATATATATATCATTACTTTAGGTTAATTGAAAAAAATATAATTGTAATTTTTTCTTAATATTTCCTGCTATAAATATTAATAAATAGATTGCGACTACTTTTTTTAAAAAATATATTACTTTTATGTATCATTAGTTTATATCATCTTCATGTTATCTAACTTTATTTGTTTCAAATAAAAAATAATTTCAAAATACGTGACAGTGCCCAACTAACAATTATTTCATACAATGTCATTTTTCTAAATTAGTGCCAAAAAATTATATTTATTTGCGTTAACAATAGCAATGTGGTTCAATTTTACTGAAAATTATAGTTACCTTAATATGACAAGACCAAAATTACATTATTATTTAGTTAATATTAAAAATTAATTATTCTTTATTGAGTAACGTAACCTTATAAAATTTCAGCATACTAAAAAAAAAAGAAAAAAGAAAAAAACTTATAAATTTCATATTATTTAATTTTAAAAATAATTTGATATCTATTCTTCTCGTACAACGCACGAGTAAAAAACTAGTTTATACACAATCCATATATTTACTTGTATGACGTCATTTTCCTTGAAATAATAAAATTTAGTGGTGTTATACAAATTATGTATACAAAGTATGTACAAATTGAAGGATTCTTTGCCATATAAGGCATTTGACTTGTAAATATAAATAGATAAATATATATATATATATATATATATGAAAATGTTTAAGAATATAATATATAACCACACAGATATACAAGTGAGATAGGGAAGCGAAATTAAAGGAGGGGTGGGTATGGTTTGACATCGATCCTCTCGCCCGAAATATAAACATCTAACCACTTTACAACAATTTGAATCAATGGAATAACAAATTTTAAGTGATCTATAAATTAAAAAAAAGAAAGCCAAGATTTTTGTTTTCTTTTGCAACTAAAAGCCTAAAAAATATTTCTTTGAGGAGGAAGACACTTAAAAGAATAAATAAATAATAATAATAACTAGTGTTGTTCTTAAGATCTATGATCTACTATCACTATTACATAAAAGGTAGAATCCTTGTAAAACATTTAAATTTCACCTTTATCCCTACTTTTTTATTTTGATTTCCAATTTGCCCTTACTTATTATTATTCCTCATTAACCATCCATTAATTAAAATATTAATTAATTATTTAAGTTAATATTTGCCCTTACTTCTTATTATTCCTCATTAGCAATCCATTAATTAAGATATTAAATACAAATTAATTACTTAAGCTAACATATGTTATCGTTTAAACTAATACGTTTAATTATTACATGCTTAACAAACTTATAAAGAAGCTAAAATAATGTGAAACTTAATATATATGATTCAAAATAGTAAAAACTATTAGGCATGAACAAAATGATTATTTAATTATTTTAATTTGTGACAAATGAAGAACCAAGAAACATGTTTTTCTTTAGCAACTTGCACAAATAATTATTTAATAATTTTTGGTGTACCATTTAGCTCCAATATCAATATTAATCTTTAGTTTTTACCGTTTTAATTTCAATTCAATTTCAAGATTAATCTACAGTGTAGTACTTATTGTGATTAATTTTAATTTTAACAATTATTTCAATAAAAAGTTTTGAAATTACAATTGTTATTCTTATCCCAAACCTCTCTTTTTTTAAGTATAATTACAATATGCATTATGACATTATAAGTGTATATAGATATACATCCTTTTAAAACACAGTGTACGGGAATCAACAATACAAACTCTTATACAAAAGGCTACAAGAAATCAAACTCTTATACATGAGATTACAAGCTACATAAAAAATTAGTGTGATAAATTGTAATTCCAATTTGAATTATTTTAATATAAAATTCTATTTTTACTTCTTATACCACATTATTTAATTCCTTAATTTCGATTAGTCTATTATTTAATTTCAATCATATGATTAATATTTAGTTTATTGTGGTCAATTTAAATTCAATTTCATGATTAAAACCACAATAATATAATAAATACAAAGTAAGTATAAGTCATCTCTTCGAAGTAATATTTTATAAGTGTATTGTTTAAAAAATACTTTATAAAAAATCATACATGATTATAAATTTTTTTTATTGCATGCAATAATCATATTATAAATTTAAATATTATTATGAACAAGCATGTGAACCAAATGGTTCAAAATAAATTATTTTATTGCACTAACTTTTTGTATGTATCACATTATATGTTATCATACAATGTGCAACGCACGTTTTAATTACTCATAGATATAAAAGGTTGGATGTATGTAAAATATTTGATTTCTAATTTCGTCCCTTCATTCTTCTATTAATTCCTACTTTGCCCTTTTTCTTTATTACCCTCATTCATTACCCTCCATATTGTGTCCAATTTTTAATTACACATCATGTACTACTCCACGTTAATTACATTAAATATTTGTTAATTTCAATTAGCATGCTTAATTACATTCAATTTTTTTATCATGATAATTAGTATTTTTAATCTCTATTAGTGTGATAAATTGTAAGTATCAAAATTAATAAGTGTAATTATCATTACACATTTCCACTAAATTAATTCTACGAGTAAGAGTTTATGAACGCATTTTTGCCAAATCATATACCGCCTCAAGTATTTTTCGTGTCATACAATGTGTATTGCACGTTTAAATGATGGGATGTGTGTAAAACATTTGGTTTATAATTTTGTCCCTTTATTCTTCTATTAATTCCTACTTTGCCCCTTTTTCTTTATTGCCATCATTTATTACCTTCCATATTGTTTCCAAATTTTAATTACACATTATGTACTACTCCATGTTAATTACATTAAATATTTGTTAATTTCAATTAGCGTGCTTAATTACATTCAATTTTTTTACCATGATAATTAGTATTTTTAATCTCTATTAGTATAAAAAATTGTAAGTATCAAAATTAACAATTGCAACTGTCATTACACATCTCCACTAAATTAATTCTGTGAGTAAAAGTTTATGAACACATTTTTGTCAAATCATATACCGTCACACGTATTTTTCATGTCATACAACGTGCATTGCACTTTTAAATGATGGGATATGTATAAAACATTTGGTTTCTAATTTTGTCCTTTCATTCTTCTATTAATTCCTACTTTGCCCCTTTTTCTTTATTGCCCTCATTTATTACCCTTCATATTGTGTCCAAATTTTAATTACACATCATGTACTACTCCATGTTACTTACATTAAATATTTGTTAATTTCAATTAGCCTGCTTAATTACATTCAATTTCTTTACCATGATAATTAGTATTTTTAATCTCTATTGGTATAATAAATTGTAAGTATCAAAATTAACAATTGTAATTGTCATTACACATCTCCACTAAATTAATTATGTGAGTCAAAGTTTATGAATATATTTTTACCAAATCATATACTGCCACACATTTTTTTCGCATCATACAACGTGCATTGCACATTTAAATGACTAATATATTAAAAAGGGGAATGTGTGGTGAACTTTTGATTTCCCTTCTTGCCTGTACTTTTGTTTCCTAAGTTACCTTTATACTCCTACTTAATATTTAACTCAATTTAATATTTTCAATGAATTAATAAATGACTTTTAACATTTTCACCTTCCACACAAGTGTTTCTTTATTTTTACTTTTTTCTACTTCCACATATTTATTAAGTTAATGTTTTATCAAAAAAGCTAAACTACTGTTTGATGAGGAAAAAAACAAGGTAAGTTAATGCAACCAGTAAATCATGTACCATAATTATAAGTTTAAAAGTTACATAATTTTTCAAATTCATTTTGTATGTTTAGTCACTTTAAGAAATGGTAAAATCTAAAAAGAAATAAATAATGGGATGTAACACCGAATAAGCTTTCCTTTTTAACTGTACTTGATTTATTTTGATTCCTTTAATATTAGATTTATCCTATTTTAGTGGCTGTTTGCCATCGATAAGAATCACAATTTCAAACCCAAAACCCGATACCTGCAAAGACCCGCCCCGTTAAGTATTGTGACAGGTACAGAGAAAAATTTTCGCCCCAAAGTCTTATCGAGTCGGGGACAGGTCGTGGCCTCCCCAACTCTGATACCTGATACTATTTTTTAAATTATAAAAAAATTTGATATAGACAAAGAGGTTGTCACACCTCCAATTTAAGTGTTATCTCAATTCAAAATCGAAGGTGAGACTTTACAAATACCATTCAAAAATATTGAGGCGCTTTTGCTGCACACTCTGATAATTAAGTGTATTGCGGCCACCCAAAATGAAACCTCGGCCACGCACTGAAGTCTCGATCACGTACATTTATCTCCTTGGGACGATCCGGCCACAAAACTTTCAATACCTATAGGATTGTAGGAAAGAGGGGTAAGTACAAAGTACTCAGTGAATAACGACATGCATTGGCTCATGATGGAATGAAAGGAGGCCATAATACTACAAAGAAACTAATCATAAGTACAAGTTGAGTCACCACTAGTTTAGCCTCTACCCATAAGCACAATACAAAGATTCAATAACAATTCAAAATGACCAAGACCATACAGCAAGGTCATAGTATCACAAATTAAAGCAAACGGGTAAACGGCGCCACTAGCGATGCCAAAGAATAAGGAACAGTTGTTTAACCAAAGTAACGGTGCACCTTCAATAATAAAATACCAAAGTAAAACAATAGGAGTATAAGGAGCAATTACAATCAAATATTGAATAACACAGAGAGTTATTGAAGACATGAGCTTCGAAGAGGGGGAGCCAAGGCACGCGTTACTCACCTCAAAGATTCCTTGGAAAAAGTGTTATTGAATCATTGATATTCCTCAATTAAAGCTATTTCTCGAGTTATGATCTAACTATATAAGGTTAAGAGCCTTTTCCAAGTGCAAAAAGTGTTTTGGTAGGTTTTAAGGGGGGTTTTCCTCCCTTGCATGGTTTTGGGCGAATTTTGGGGAGCTTGGATAGGTTGGGAGGTTTTGATAAACTTGAGGACCCAAATGACCTATTTATAATAGTTAGATTTAATTGTTTTTAATAAATTTTTTAGATCCACCAACCACGTTGCGACACATTACGCAACGGAGCCATACAAATGTTAGGTAATTCGTTCATTGCTCAAAAATTCTTATATTATGTGGTGTCCTATAATAAAGCCACCTCACTTTGATTTACGTTGATCAGGCCCTACAGTTTTTCTTTGGCATCAATTGAGTAACAATTCTTTCAAATATTTTAATACAATTCAAGCAATTATTTTATTGTTATCAAAATAACAACCATGTAGTATAATTGAGAGTTAATTTTCGCGGGACGTTACAGAGGTAGTGAGAAATCGAGCCCTCATTCTCAAGATTAAATCAATAAACTTTAACTACTTCACCTAGCAATCCTTTTGTTAAATTTTTAGCTAACTTCAATACTAATTCAAAATTTGTAATTTCCATTTTTTCTTTTTAAGGATTTTCTTAACGGGACAGGTGACGGGTATTTTTTTGTACCCACCCCAACCCCCACTACCCGATTAAATCGGGGTACGGGGCGGGGGAAGGCATACCCACCCCGTTGTCATTCCTAGCTATTGACTTGATATCATATTTTTCTATACATTCTTATCATTTATCCGAACAAAATTTGAAATAGCATTTTTTTTAAAGTGCTTATTACTTGTGTATTAAAAGGGTGGATCAATGGGAAAATTTTAACTTCCATTTTTGCCCCTCTTTTTTTAGTTGAAAGTCCAAAATAACCTTAATTAATAACTAAAATTTGTATGAAATATATACAATTATTATACATTTATTTATATTACTATTGTAGTAATAAATAATACAAGAATTTCAAAAGCCAAACATCTTTTCCGTTTCAGTTCAACTACTAGTTACATTATTAAAACGTGAATTTGCATCAGTTATTAGATATTTTGTTGGGGGATGATTATATATCATATTCACTAATATCTTAGATTTAAACCCATATATACAGATAATCTCCTATGGATTCGGGGTAGATTTTAACTTTATACTTATGGAAATTATGGTGCAAACTTCATCCAAAGGACCCATCAATTTTAGTGTTTTGAGTTTTGGTTTCAAATGTCATATCATAGCTAATAAACTAACTCTTATTTGAATTTTTCAATTTTTTAACTAATTCTAGATTTCTATTCAAATTTGACAACGATATCTATTTGCAGAAATAATGAATGTATCTCAATATTATCTATTTACATTATAATTCTAAAATTTTTAGGGGCTCTCTTCTTGCAATTTTACACCTTAGTGCTCATTGTTTTATGTAAGATGCACGTGTTTACTACTTATTATTATAAGAGGGAGATAAGGGAGGAATGAGTATGGTCTCAAATTAGTTTTCTGCCCGAGAATTTGAGTGGAATCATTGCAGTATAATTCGAGTCACAAAAAACACAAATAGAAAACTCTCTGCACAAGAAAATGCCAATGGAAAATGAATATGCGAATGATTGGGTTATATATATAATTTTGCCTTGATTCATTTTTATTTTGAAATAAACAGTTGTTAAATTTAAAAAGAAGTCCCTTTCCAAAACCTTCCGAAGATATTATAACAAAACCTCCAAGCCTCTATGGTGTGTATGAAATACACGCAACCTACATGAGGTTTTTCAAAAATTTTCCTTTAAAAAAGAATGTAGTTGAAAATCCTCAAAAATCTAGCATGCAAATGTTGACAACAAACGCAGTGTGTCGAATCCTTTGCTTTGGTTAGAAAAATAAAAAAAGGTGTAATTTGGAGCAAAGATTACTAACCTTTACATTCATTTGTATTTTTGTCTTCAACCTTTAATTCTAGATGAATACGTCCTCAATTTTTACGAAATTTGTATTTTCATTAAATGCATATATTTAATTATTAAAATGTTTTGGTCCATTTAACAATAATTCAAATAGGATATTGTTATAATTGAAAATTAAATTTTAAGTTCACATCACGAACAATGTAGAAAAAAAAACATTTTGTACAGAAAAGTAATATATATGCATAATAATAAATTTTTAAATTAAATTTCACATGATTGTTTTGTCATTATACACAAATATTACTTTTCTATACTCTAAGGTATACACAAATATTACTTTTCTATACTCTAAGGTGATGTGATTTTCAAATTTAATTTCAAATAACAGGATTCCATTTAAATGATTACGATTGCTAAAACGAGTGCTAATATTTTATTAATTAAATATATGTATTTGGCTTAAAGTGCAAATTTCACTAAGGTTGGGACCCTCTTCCTCCATGTTTAAACGTTGGAGATGAAAGTGCAAATGAATACAAAAGTTGGCCTTTGCCACGTGCCACGGCCTAGATGATATTACATTTGCAAAATCTTTAAATTTCACCTGTGGCATTTCATCCTTAACAATCTCAATTCATCTTGTAACAATAACACTTTTCAGCCCCTCAATTTCTTTGGTGTTTCTTGTTTGATTGATACCAACAATAAATCTCCATAGTTATTTTATTGATTGCGTTACTATTTACATAAAGTGCATAAATTCCAGCTGCTGAACATGGAAAACAACGTCGTCATGCTGTTGGAATTTCTGGGACGACAGTGTAAACCATTACATCTTCCATGTCGGGGCTCCTCACCGAGTATTGAAAAGTCCATCCATGGCATGCGCCCGCATGGACACCATTCTTGTCGACCGCGAAAACAGCTCCTACAAAATCAGGATATTTCCGTGCAATTCTCGAGATGGCATTCTCAGCAGCATGCTTAGGTTCCATGCCTAACCTCATACTCTCCACAACCTGGTAGCTGTTGTAAAACAAGGCAGCCATGAATTTAGCTTCTTTTGATGCTGATGATGACAAAAGTTGCTACATTTGACCTTAAGTCCTCAACTTATTTGTTTACAATTAAGAAACATCAGCTTCAGAAGATTTCATGAGGTAAAAATTTGATGCCATCTTCCATCAAGCTTATGAATGATTTGGAACGAGAAGGTCATAATGCTGTCAAGACAATGACAAATCCCTTATCTGTAAACGCGTCCCACCAATTTATATTGAAATTGATAAAAAGATCCAGCAAAAGGTTGTGTAAGTACCACGGAAGGAAGCGCATCATGATGTCCCCGTCCCCAGTTGCACCACAGGCTCCAACTTCAGCATCAGCATATGCTGAAGAACCAGCAATAGGGCCATCACCAACCCTGAAAGAGTTGTCAAAATATGACTTTTCACGCTGAAGCAGCACTAAAGTTCCTGTGTCTATGACGACTCAGCCAGTCCATCCACACAGCATTCAGCCACATAAAAATCATGCTTTTACCATACAAAATCGAAAACTTTAAAAAACCATCGCGATCCTGCCTAATGGCTGGGCAAATTGAGATTCTATTCCAAGCAACTGAAAAGTTACCTAAATCCAAATAAAAAAGCTGGTTTCAGATAGCGATTGTATCCAGTTTGAGAGCCTGTCCAGTGACAGGCGTACAAATTGTGCCAAAGAGACACCAATTATATTAATACACTACATTTTAAGCTCAAGAGTAGATTAACATGAAATTATCAATTTCCTTCACTCTAGCATCTCTATTCATTCGAAAGTTAACATTCTTGCAAAATGTACCAGAGCAGTTCAACATAATTTCAGCTTCTATCTCATACCTGATTGTTACCAAGTTGCCTACACATCACAATAGTAGTGGCTACATCAGTTAGTAGAAGATAACAGTCATGTCCTTCACACTTGTTTTTTAAGTAATAATATGAAGTATCATTACCTTCCAGGGATCTTAAAAGTGGCTCCATTAGTTGATGTACCAACAGCAATGTTTCCCATCTGAAAAGAAACATATATAAAAGACCATACCCAATCCAAATTGCATAAACAAATGAAAAGGAAGGTGGAGACTTGCAGGCAACAAAAGCTTACTTTGTCAACAACAGCCATGGATATTGTGTCATGGTTGTGCAGAGTAATATGAGATGACCCCGTATTCTTGTGATCGGACCACTTCAAATTTGTGCACATGCTTTCACCACGGTCCATATTATTCTTTGCATGATAAGGACCACATTCACCAACAGGCAGAACATCTTTCCTAAAATTAGGCTGGCATTTGTTTTCTTTCCATTTGATCCATTTGTCCATTGATTCTTCAGAGCTTAGATTTGTGGGTCCTGGAAGACCCATTGAAATAGCAAAAATTGACGCTTGCTCTCCGACAAGCATAGTGTGTTTAGTATGCTGCATTACTAATCTTACGGCTTTGATCCCATGGATTACATACCTCATTGCAGCAACAGCTCCAACCTCCATTGTAACCTATTCATGTTTTAGCATATTCAAAGAATAAATCAGTTCAGGGCTCATTAATATTTGAATTAGAAATTAATGGACATGGCAGTGGGGGAAAAAAGAATGTACAAAATCCTATCCATTATCATGACTAGCTATTCAGTAATAATGTGTAAAAAACGCATGAATATTTCTTTACTTTTGCAGCAGTAAGATTTTAGAATATGATCAAGAAAGGATTGATAAATCATAATATACCCCATTCATGATCATTGCATCAATCGTAGTTTCACCAGTCTCATCCGGGCTTCCACCAGGACCAACTGTTCAAGAGAATAACCCTTCAAGTAAACCTTATGATGGATGTTGTAAATACAAATAAATCCTAAATGAACTGATGGACAAGACGATGGGATAACCAAACTAATCAACCGTGTTAATTATATGTACGTCGCTGGATGTATATATGCATTTTTACTTAATATTTGCAATTGAAAGTTAGAACAGTCAAATAAATTGTTTCTTGTTTTAGAAGACTAGCGCAAAACTGGATCCCGACCTGTACCATCACATCTTAGTTCCTCACAAGCAGAACAACCTTCCACTATTGCATCCATCGCTGAAAGCCCACTATCAACAGTTCTCCAGGCTGCTCGAACAGCTTCCAAGAATGGCCAGGTGCACACAACTAAAGGGTAATTCTGGGGACTCTTAACCTCGACCTCGTCTCCTAATGCCTAATTAAAACAGATAAGATGGATAATCAATATAGTTGAACCAAATTTTGATCCAATTCTAACAAAAATAGTGTAATAACCAATGTGAAACTTTATATAATATATGAAATTTGCTGGAAATATCAATATTATTTTATCAAGAGTCCATTTCCCCCCTGAAACTAGGTAATTGCCAACATTTTCTTTCACTGTCTATTTCTCCTCATGTTACCTACTAAAATATCTTCCCCATGCCCACAGAACATCAATCTTCCAAACTCTCCATGAACTTTCAAATATAATCTTTCAAGACCCACGGAAAATCAATCTTCCAAAATCTATATTAACTTTCATATATATTCTTTCAAGCAGTTGAATACAACACCGGATCTATTTGACTCATACTGGTGGCTAGTAAAAAGTTTAATCTTTCTCGGAAAATATATAAAAACCCCGAATCTTATACAGATAAAAAAAACTCAACCCCCAAACACAACTAGGCTGCCAAAAGTCAGCAAACTAAGTGAATCAATGTCTAACTTAAAACAAAAGATTAAATTCTGAATGTTGGAGTTGCTTCTTCTTTACTTTTTAGCCGGTAAAAGAGCAAAGCAATTGTAACAAAATTAAATTTAAGAACGCCCAAAAAGTAAGAATTAAAGGAAGACAACTCTAAAAGTTGACCCACAGTGGCCAATGAATTGTATAGCAGACTAATTACATAACCCATAAGAATAAGAAAATTTATAAAGAGGCTCTCCCTTATGGAGTGAGTGGAAAAGTGTCACGTGCCCGAGATCATGGCCGTCTCTTAATCGCCAATAATACGAGACTATGTGGCACTTTTTCACTCTATAAAAAAGAGAAGAGGTTAGCTCTTTATAATCTGATGAGAATAAAGTATTATCTCAAACACTAAAATGAAAAATCAATAATTAAAATACAATTGACTAAAACCCAAAAATTCAGAAACCCGGAAATGCATTAACAGTATCATCATGCTCACATAACTAATAGATAAACTGCAGAGGCAAAAGAAGAGTTCCCAATTAAGCATGGGCCGAAAAAGGAAAAGTAAGAGCACTACCAAAAGGAGAAGTCCAGCGAGGACAAAGTGAGTAATGGCAAGTCTCGTGGTGTTCATAGACGCTAGTCGCTGGAAAGCTGACAATATGTTGAAACGTGTGCGTGCGTGCAATCGATGGTGGTTCCAATATCCATCGACACTCCACAGATATTCTATGAAGTAACAGTGAGAACTTCTTCCCTGCAGTTTGGCATATCAATTAATAATCATACTTGGGGGGAGCATTAGGGGCATATTAATCATACTGATTGTTGTGTCCTTTTCATCTAATTTTAATTAATTTAATTTTTTTTTGCAAATATTTAATTTTAAATAATTCTTAAAAAAGAAAAAAAATTAAGTTCATTAATTCAATTTTTTTAATTGCCAAAAAAAAAAGTTAATAATACAACTTTTTTCAAAAAAATAAAGGAAAAGATAATGCCCAACAATATGGGGAGATGGCAATTTGTTATTATTTTCCTTTTATACATATCAAAAGAAAGTCTGACCCCGATTAAGCATCCAAAAACTCCACATTCTGTTGCGGTCGTAGCTACATTCTCAGTTTCCGGAAATAGTCATATCTACACAAAGATACATGAATTGGATATCAATAAGTTACCAAAGGGCAATTTTGACGTGAAAATACCCTCTATATGTGACGCATTCCCCTTTAATCGTGATGTGTTATTTATTGGGGCTTGAAATTAGATTTTTAAAAGTTTTAACTCGCATTTCACACTTGAAAGTTTAAACATGTTTTAAGCAAGGTAAAAAACAGCAAGTATAACTTCTACAACTGGCCACAAAAATAATCAACGGATGAAATAAATTATATTATATAACGGTGGAATGCAAATCTATTATTTATCAGTAGAAATTTACAAAAAAAATAATCTATAGAAGAACGACGTAACATAAACACTCCCACACAGCTGGATTTCAACATCAGTTAGATCATCCACTTGAGCATGTTGTTTTTGGCAGCCTAATCTAATAAACAATCTGTGCAATATTTGGATTTTGGAATGCCTATGTTCCCAGTTATCTCCAAACAGTTTCATTTGCATCTGTGAAAATCGCATTGTGATGTTCGATCAAGCAATGTACTACTTCAATGGCACCAAAGTCGACCGGTAATTCATCATCCAGAGGAATAGAGGACGATCTGTCTGCATTCTCGCCTTCTTCTGCACGCAGACGAAAAAGGAAATAAGATAACATATGTAGATAGAACTCAACTATTTCCACCAAAGATACAAAATAGGGTATGCAAACATTTCGATGGTTCATCAATTTATTGGACTAGTAACCAATTCCGTTCTTCATAGAAGAAGATGACATGCAGTTAGATTTTCTGCCACAGTGTCGTCGATCAAATCAAGTCTACAAACTTTCATTTTTCCTTTCTTTACACAATTTTATCCCTTCGCCCCCTTGGTTAGAAAACATAAGTAAAATGCAAATCCGAGATTGAACAATTAGGTTACCTACTCATCCATTCCATTAGTTCTCTTTTTCCTCTTTCTACTTCTGACAAAATATATTACTCTGTCTAGTGATCCCATAAAGGCTTCCAGACATACGAATTCTTTCTGCCTTCTAATTGTAATTTGCAGTAACATGTAACCCGGTCATGATAAAAAGCCATTGAAGTTTAGCAACTATTTCATGAGATTAACTGCCTTTTTCATCTAGGGAAACTAGCTATTATTACCAGTATCCTTTCCCACAAAAGGAAATCTTCAAACTGGGGGTTTTTGCAAAGTTCTCGAATAAGCGAGATTATGAATAAAATAACAGATAAATTATTTGCAAAACGTAAACAGCATTATGCAGATAGAATGCACTAAATTATAAATCACCTGCCAGCATGTCCCATGCGTTGTAGTTGGAGAAACCTTCAACATTTGTCTTAGAATCAATTTTTGATGGACGACTCCAAAACTGTTTGTAGAACTCTGGTCTGCGTCCCTTCTGCCACATAATGACAGGTGCCATTTCCACGGCAAGGCTCTGGGCGTCCATCTGAAAGCAGTTTTCAACTTCTAAGCATGATTGTATAATAAAAAATATACTATGAAAATATTTCATTTAAGCTAATAGAATGTGAATGATCATATGGCTGCAGCATTTATTTCGATTTTGCATTGCAGAAGTTCAGCTACTCCAAAGCCTAAATAGAATAGCTGACTCTAGACTTCATTATTGAACACAATAACACATTTGGGGTACAAGTAACAGAGCGAAACAAATATAGGATGACAGTGAGCCTTCAACCAGATTTATGGGCTGAGGAAGTTGAAACAAAGAGGTCTGAGATAGGATAAAAGTAGTCTAAACTTTTCTTAGAAAAAGAAACTAGTTATTTCTCATATACACGGAGAAGGGCACCTTGTTTAGAAGAGCCTTCTGACTAGTACGGCATAGAAGCGCAGTAATTAATTCCAGAGTCATGTAGTTGACAGTTGGAAGTCTCTTCAGTATATTTCTCATTAAATGTATGCTAGAGCGGGCATTCTTTATTTCATCATATAACTCGAAGGTTGTTAATGGCTCAGGAAGGCTTGCAATATAACACTTCATAAGAGCTGCAACATCAACTGGATTTACACCCTCAGGTAGTGATGCATTTGGTTCTGAACATGAAAAAGTAAAACGACAAAAGAAAGTAAGTGGAATTTTGCAGAAATTTTAAAAGTCTACATAAGATTGAAGTCTAATACAAGTACCTTGATTGTACAAAGAAACCAACTGCCGAATAACCTTTTTGTCCCCTTGGACCTTGAACAGTTCCCGTGAGTTCAGTCCTAAACCCCCCAAAAATTAACTCAAAATTTAAATTGGTATTTAAACGATGTGAACCTCTGCAATTAAATGATCATTTCCTTTTCATTGAATCACCTGATAATACGAGATAATCTGCACATTTGACCAATATAAAAGGAATTGGCCTGATAGACTCCTGACGCTGGACGGTAATCTCAACCGGGACTCCAAACACTGAAATCTCAAATAAAAATGTAGTTCTCTATTGTTATACTTCAATAACACATTTCCAGAGTGAACTTATTCATGCTGTTTACATATAGACAGCGCTAGCTAATACATACAATACAAGTGCTGAAGTATACCAAAATTCATCAAAATATTTTACGATTGAAATGCTCAGACTGACATCGGAAGTAAAAAGTTTATCTAAGTATAGGTAGCCTACCATCAGTACTTGCAACTCCCTGCAGATATGAGAAAAGACAACATAAATTGGCAACCTTGAACTTCCAGCAAATAAAGGAATCAAAACAAGATTTTGTAAGAAGCACATACTTTCTGCCATCGCTCAATATCTGTCAGGAGAGTCTTGCTTTTCTGTGCAGTCTTTTTGGCTACCTGTACGATGATTAGAACATGACGAAAACGTCTGCATACTTAATATGTCTAGAGCAATGCTAAAAAAAAAAAAAAAAAAAAAAATTAAGAAACAAAAATCTGTGAGATACAAATTTCCAATAAAACACTGTTATTTCTCAGGATAAAGAGGCAAAAGATTGTAGTTACATGGTAACAGAGATTTCTTGGTGAAAAAGAATCTCTGTTCTGGGTTTAGTTAAAGTTTCTTAAAGTTTAAAATCTTCTATAATTACTTTGGCCCAATCTTCTTTTACATGGAACGTGCCACAAACATGTCTTTGTCCTTCTCTTAATTTTTCAATTTATAGTGCTACGTCCATTTGTTTCATGCATTTCATTATTATGTAACTTATCTACTTTAATTGTCATGAATTTGAGCAACTTACAATGCCAAGTTCTGCAGATCTATTACCTCTTCAACTTTTGTCTTCCCAACAACCACCTTATCTTTCGTCTCTGAAAACCCTTTCCGTAGAAACATGCTGGTAGTTGCAGCAGCGGATATAAACCTCTCCTGCATGGCTTGTTTGGTAGATGGCTGTTGAAGGAGCGCCCACCGGCTTTTGACCACTGATCCGACTCTTCCTGCAGCTTCAGCAACATTTTCTTTTGCGTCCTTTGCAACCCCACCCACAAATGTTCCAGCCGATTCTCCAGCTTCTTTAAGCTTCACCCCTGTTCACCAATAGTAGGGCGTACTAGAGCTGCGTCTTACACACAACAACCACTCAAGAAAATGTACAATTTGTTAGAAATTACCTGAGGATTGAAAGAAATCACTAGCCTTGTCCTGCCAGTGAGGAGAAGCTACTGAAGGCATCTGAAGTGTCCAAAATATTACTTTCACCTCAAATGGTAAATCTAAATGACCTACTCCAGTATAAAAAAAAACAATCAACACCAAAGAATAATCTAACATTGACAATCTAACATCACTTTCACTTTCATGCATGAGCATCCAAATTTCAGTAGAAAAAAAAAAATCTGATACTTTCTAATTCCTTTGTGTAAAAATATAAACCTTATGTAAAGTTGTGCAGAACCTGACTTAGAAGTTGTTTGAAACTCATTATTTTTTCCCATTATAATTTCACATCCCACTGATTTCACTGCTGATTTGACAATTGCTCAACCAACACCACACATTTTAAACTTCAATTAAATATCCATCACTCATTTTAACCCATTATAAATTCTCATTATAATTTGACCTCATAATAAGAATCAAACAAGCTCTTAGTTAACCATGGATCTCTAGAAAAGATCAAAAACCCATATGTATACCCCCCCCCACACACACACAAAAGGAGCAGGATTGTTCTCTCTATCATCAAGGAAGTGATCGAAGAATTATCTATCAAGATCTTACAAGTTACAATCCCAAAAGGTCCATTCGAAAATACCAAAGAACCCCAATTATTCAAATATAACAAGAAAAAAGATTTTTAAGAAAATTCAAATTCTTGCAGTAAATATCGAGATTTCAGTCACATAATATAATTCGAACTGTTTCAAAAAAGAAAAACATATATATAATTCGAACAATTACAGAAAATTAATAAAATTTAAGGAAATAGCAGGCAACCCAGTTTTATAACTTCGTTATATATTGTGATTTCATGGGGAAGAAATCAAGTAACATATATCGAAAAAAGAAAGCAATAGATCAAAGAACTGAATATATAAAATCTTCTTTTAATTCTTTACCTTCTTTCGCAACAGATATATAACTTCAAGTATCGATTTTACAGAAACCCCATAGGAATCAGGGGTTTACACTTTGAATTGCAGATACTGAAATCGAAAACTTCAGAAAATCGAACGATGGGAAACGAAAAGAAGAACAAAGATTCCTGTAGTGTAAAGTCAGAAAAGAAAAAGTCAGATTCCTTAGTTATTTATTAATTCTATCGTGCGAGGCAATTATGCGGGTCTTTACTTTAAACCAATGAGAATGCAACACCCGGGGTGTTATGTAGGCCCCATGATCCAAGGTAGAGACGATGTCAACGGATAGAAGCGCCCATTGCGTTATTTTGAAATTTCTTCAGCCAACGTCGACTTTCAAAACAAATGATTTTTGCAAAATTAACCCCAAAAAAATCGCCACGTGGATTGTGATTCTAATCGATAATATCTCTGTCTAAACTTTTAGCAAATTCTTTTAAACAATAAAAATAATAATGGTTCAAATCTAGTTTAGAAAAGGGTTAATTTCACAAAAGGTCCTTAACTTGTGGGTTAAAAATTGATTTCATCTCTAATTTTTTTTAAGACTAATTTTTCATAAATACTCACAAAATGTCCTTTTTTACTATTCACTCAACTTTTTATAGAAAATAACGATTATACCCTCTAACCTTTTAACTTTAAAAACAAAACATTTAAAAATATTAAAAATAATAAAAAAATTATGAAAAAAAGAAACAAAACACCCACCCCACCCAAGAGGACCGCCAAAAAGCTGTCAGAAACAGCACCAGTTTGCTACCGTTTCTGACAGCAGATATGGGGGTGGATTCCCCTATTTTATTGCCCGTTTTGATTTTTTTAATTTTTTATTATTTTTAATATTTTTAAATGTTTTATTTTTAAAATTCAAAGGCTGAAGCTTGTAATCATCATTTTCTATGAAAAGTTGAGTGAATAGTGAAAATAACTTTTTGTGAGTATTCATAAAAGATTGAGGACTCAAAAGAGTCTTAAAAAATATTAGAGATGAAATCAATTCTTAACTCAAAGGTTCATGACCTTTTGTGAAATTAACCCTTCTGGAAAAAAAAAACTTTTTATAAGAAACTTGGCTCCAATGGCCTAACCGCACACGCTGAACAAAATGCAAGTAACGAGTATAAATTGACCCACGACACAGTATAAGACTTCGGAGAAAAGCTTAACATTTAAATTTAATGTTAACTAGACACTAAAAAATTTTAAAAAGTAGCCGTTGGTTCTTTTTTTTTAAAAAAAATATGAAACCAACACAATGATTTGATCTAATAAAAAAACAAACATATATCACTCTATTGTTACATCCTCTCCATGCTAAAGGCCTAGACCGCGCTTGCCCAAGAGGAAAAAAAAAAAAAGTCTGGTATGTTTTGCTTTCTTAGATCATTCAAATAAAAAATAAGAGGTCTAACCTAAAACTATAAAAGTTTAGCCCAATTGGTCCAAATCCAATCAAATGATCAACTAAAAATAGCGGAAATTAGCCAATACACACTTATTGACCCTTATAACTAGATTTTTCACCTATGCATAGAGATATAATAAAATAGTCATGCATGAAAAGTATTTTAATAAAAATTTAGATACTTGATGTCATAAAAGAATATAAAAATTATAATATTTATAAATGTAATTTGTATTGTAAAGGAAAGTCTTAAATCAAATTGTATTAGAGTCTTTTTATAATAAAAAAATTTGTCACATGTATCTGATCGCTTAAATAATACGATCTTTATGTCTTGAGATTATAAATCTAGTAGCACTACACAATATAGTCGAATAATAAGAATTTCGTAATAATATACTAGAAATACTGATATTTAACTTCGACTTATGACTGAAAATTCTATAGTATTGTATCACATTTAAGAATTCAAATTTGTAAAGATTTTCAATAGAAGTTATTGTTAGAATATGATGAAATGAGAGCATGACTATCTTTTCAATGCATGACAATTGGTTAAAATTTATTTAAAATTATATGTCAAGATAGACGTTAAATATTTTGTGAAAATTATTTTTCTACTTTTTCTTTTTAGTAAAATGTGTCATTTAGAGTAGTCATTTTCTTATTATTTGATACTATAATTTGATAATAATAAGGTAATAATATAGCCTTAATAAATTGATATTATTGTAATTACGTATAACTTTGGTGATATAATTGTTCATAATTAAAGTAGAGAAACCTAATTCCTATTCAAGTAAAGTTCTTGATCTAATTATTGACGGCTAAATATTAAGGTAAAAATTCAGTGATATTCGATACAATTAATGTTGTCACAATTTATCTTTTTTTCCCCTTATTGACAACTGAAACGAAAAAGTATCTCGGATATTTGATAAAATAAAAGAGATTCATATAATTTACCTTGACAATAAATTTTAATAGCAAAATTCGGATTGTGAAGACAGCCAGCAAGAATATTAAAAGATAATGTAGTTAATTGAATTGAGGTCATATAGAAAAACATCCCATTTTATTCATATATGTATTTATACATAATTGCATTGTAGTATTGTAAAAATAAATAATATCATATTTTATATTGTACCCGTGCCTACTTTAGATGAAAAGATGAAAATGAAAGTAAAGTATAACTATCACTAAATACAACAAATGAAGTCTCTTAAAGGACGGCATACCAAGATACCTAAAAATATCAAATAAAACCAATGCCATTGCTAACGGAATCGAAAGAAGTCTCACTCACGCGTTGAACAGATACGTGTTATCGGATTTGTATAACAAAATCAGTAAATATACAATTTTGCTTTAGTACTTGACTCGTTAAATTAATATTTTATTAATACATTAATAGTTACTCTTTTATGTACTCGATTAATGCTTTATTATATTTTACTTTTAAATCATTTTACTTATTTAATATTATTAGTTAACAGTATAATAATATGCATCAGGCATGTAATGTACATATTCATATTCGCTCGATACCCGTTCAGATAAAAATTTTCATACTCATATAAGAAAGTACTCTCGGCACACCCTTTTTAATTTGATAATACATCGTTTTCTCACATACCTTTTTAACCGGGTAATGTTTCATTTTATTTTGTGTAAATGTCTATAATATCACATTGTTATTTTAGTATAACAAATAACAAATATAATATTTAAAAATGTAACATAATTTTATAATGACAATTGTTAGAATTATGATATACATTTGTATCAAAATTAATGTGTAAGTTTGTTTTTTAAACAGCACGTCATAAACAAAGTACAATACCATACCAATTGCATTATCTAGAATTACGAATTGATATACCAATCACAAATCACCACTTAATATTTACAGTAAAATATTTGAGTATTAAGCATAAATTTGGTTGAATAATTGAGTCTATAATTTTAAGTCCCTTCCAAACACGTCATTCAAGTTCGCATGTCCAACCTACAAAAAGTTATAATAATTAGTAATCAAATGATCTAATCACAATCGACTATAGTAACTATGTATATGAGTTTAGTATCTCACCCATGTGTTACATGAGAAGATTAATTCTAAAAAAATATAATAATAATGAATAATAAAATATTGAACAAATATGTGCAATTGGATTTGCATAACAAAAGCAGTAAATATATAGTTTTGAGTTAGTATTTGTCACGTTAAATTAATGTTTTATTAATAATATATTAACAGTTACCCGTTTAAATACTTGATTAATGTTTCATTATATTTTACATTTATATCATCTAACTTATTTAATATTATTAGTTAACAGTCTAGTAATACGTACGGGGATGTACATACTCTTATTCACTCGATACTCAGTCACATAAAAATTTTCATACTCATAAGAAAGTATCTTCCTGACTTACCATTTTAACCGAATAATATCACGTTTCCTTGCATACATTTTAATCGGGTGATACGTTATTTTATTTTATACAAATACCCATATATAATACATCGTTGCTATTTTAGTCTAGTAAATAAAAAATATAATCCTTAAAAAGTAATATGTATATATAAGTAAATTAGTCTGCGGTATCTTTGTACCACAATTTTTCCACTAAAAAATCTGTTAATAAGGTATTTCTCGACATTTTATTTCCTAAAGCGGTAACTCGTGTGATATTCTTAATTTTTTATTTTTATTCTTTTTTACCTAATCCATCTAATTTTTTGAAATAAGATTCATTATTTAATTTAATAACTAACACATATTTATTATCATTTAATTGTTTAAATTATAGATAAATTTGATTATGCAATGATAGATAAGTATCGATATCATTAAGATATTTGTACTTTATAATTTTTTTAGCAAAAAATTTTGTAGTTTATAATTCATAAAACAATGAAAATTAATTAATATAAATAAGAAATATAGTTGATAATACATATTCATCAAATAATAATAAAATAGTAGAAACAAATATGAATGAGGAACTTACTTGATAAATCATATTCATCGGATAATAAATTTCATTTAAGAGCTTTGATTTTTTTTTTTATAAATTGTCTTAATTAAATTGAATATTTAATTAATTGAACCTATATATCATTAGTTTAGATTAATTAAAAGGTACAATTGTAACTTTTTCTTAATATTTCCCTCTATAAATGTTAATAATTACAACTATTTTTCTGTAAAGGGATAAATATTTTACACAATGTGCAATTTATTCATTTCATAACTATAGACAAAAAACAAAGCGTGATTTTTGTAAGAATTTTTTAATCTCGATAAGATAAATTTGAAGATAGTAATACAAAATAATATTTTTCTTCTCAATTAAGCTAATCAATATTAAAAGAAGTTAATTAACATTCAAATAAAAGAGAAATAAAAATACTCACATCTATGTTTATTTAGGAATCCAAAGGATAGGGGAATGCCTTTTATTAATTCTACTTTTCGTATGAAATTATAATATTAACTAAATTAATCATTTATTTCTTCTATAAATCCAACTTCACATGTTTTTAAATTTAGGAATACCACAGACAAATAATTATTAGCAATTTAATATTTTCTTTGAGTGAAAATACGTAAGAATAATAATATATAAATGAAAATTATTAACGAATAAAAGAGTTGGTATAATGCTTTAAAAGCATATTACTCTTAATATGCAGGTCACGAGTTTAATCATTCATTATTACATTTATAATAATAATAATTTTTCAATTAAAAGTGACAACTGGTGTGGTATAACGTTCTAAGTAATTGTACCAGATAAAGCTTTAGGTGGGAAAGATTTTTTAATTGCGCCAGATGAAATTGTAATTGTGTCAGACAAACTGTCATTTAATATATATATATATATTAGAAAAATACTTATTTTAATTTTTAACTAACAAATTACAAATATTGGGTCATTTTATTTTGAAAATTACGGTCAGTATAATAAATTATAATTGAGAATGTAATAAGTATTTTTGCAATTTATTTTCAATAATAACTCTTAAGACTAAAATAGTTACAATTGAAAGTATTTTTTCAATTTATTACAAATGTAACAGCTTACGTGTTAAAATGACCCATCCTCTTAAGTAAACATAAAACACCCAATTAAAAATAACCCATCCAAAATCTAAATATTATCAGCCCAATGACAACTAAAACACCCAAACCAACTATCGACCGAGTGCTGCTTCGCATATGTGCTTTCTTCCTTCACGTGTGGACTGCTGCAGTACAGCTTAACCTGGACGGTCAACAGACTAATGCCGCAGTGCCGTCTATTGCTATGGACCTCAGTGTTGGCCGGTGACCAGACTAATGCCGCAGTGCCGTCTATTGCTATGGATCTCAGTGTTGGTCGGTGACCAATGACTGCTTCTTCTTCTCTGAGCTGGCGCTTGGCAATTCCGTCCCTGCTTGGCTCAGTTTTTCTTGATTCGAGTGTAATCGACGCTTCGTCGGCGGCTACAAGAATAAATTACAAGTATGTAGAGCCCTAAACTAAGTACTCTTGCTACCTGAAGATTTCTCACATTGTTTTTAAGTTTTGCCCAATTTGTATTTTATAAGGTTTAGTTAATTAGTCTACAAATTATAATTTAGGGCTTATAATTTGGGGCTTATTAGCTTGGCTAAATTCTTAGTAAGAATTTAGACATTAGTAAGTTAGGTACAATTAAATTGACACAAAATTTATATTATATGTATTATTATTTATATTGTAGAATATGTTTATGTTTGTGTAATATTGTTTATGTTGTAGATTATGTATAATTGAATATGTTGAATGTTCATGTTGTAGATTAGATATAAATTATAATCGAATTGTTAAGTGTTTATGTTGTAGATTATATAGAGAGATTTCAAAAAAGGGTGATACTATTTTTCTGGTCTCTAATCTAGTTGGCATCACTACATTGGAGTGTAAGTTGATATGTATAAATACATGGGGTCCTCATTTATTTAATGACCAATAAGGAGATAACAACTAGACTAGAGATCGGTATCTAGTTTAAATAAATAGCATTATCCTTAAAAAAAGAGTGTTAAAGGAAATGTTATTGAGGAGAGTTCAAATAGAGTTAAAGTGACCTCGAATAGAGTTGAAGGGGGCTTTAATAGAGTTGATGATAGCTCAAATAGAGTTGAGGAGTGATTCAATATAGTTGAGAGGATCTCAACGAGTATTGTGAAGGATAGATTGCGCAGTCGAATAGGTGATAAGTGGATGAATGATAGCCTTATTGTTTATGTAAAAAAAGATGTATTTTTGAACATTGATAATGAACTTATTGTAAAACAATTTCAAAGTATGAAAACCCGTAGTGGACAGTTGTCAAAGTACGTAATTTGTATTTATGTTGATTGTCAAACTATTTTATAGTTGCTTTATTTCAAAATTCAGGACCGTACTGACTTCAATTACTGGCTCCGCCTCTGTTTCTCCAATGCACGATTTTGGGTTTTGGGTGGTGTAGAGGAGAGAGACATGAGAGAAAATAATTATTTTAATTGAATGTGAATGAGAAGATGTGTATGAAAAAAAGAAAGTAAGAAGTGAAAAAAAGGTGAGAGAGATAGAAATTTAAAAATAATGATAAAATAGTAATAGAGAAGGTGAAGATGAATATTTGTTTTTAGGCATGCACAAGGAAGGAAAAATGAGAAGAAAACGGTGTAAATAAGTAAAAAGTGATTAAAATAAAAAAATTTTAAAAAAATAGGAAACATATAGGCGCACAAAAAGAAATTTGTGTCTCTATTTCTTCATGAACCATGAACCTAAACTTTTAGCGCGCAAGACGCTCTAAAGGTAACTTACGCGCATTCGCGTATTCTTGAGATATCATTAGAGACGGTAATGGATCGCTCGTAATAATAGGATGGGCCAGGATTAGGCAGAAGTAGAAATGGAACAATGAACCCAATTAAGGGGTTGTTTGAAACTATTTATCTGAATTGAATTATAAAGAGAAATTATAAAGATGTGAAATGAGTGGTGTAGATTTAATATAAATTTGAAATTTGTGGTTATAAATGAAAAGTAGTCAAATCAGTGGTCAAATCAGTGGTAGGTGAGATTATAAAGAGAAATGGTAAAGAGGATCAAACATCCCCTAAGAGCCCAAAGGTATACAAAGAGATTTTTTTCTTATAGGTCCAAATGAGCATGCCAACTTCAAGTAGAGATAATTAGGCCCGTTGCTAGGACTTCATAGATCCATCTATCCCAAAACACGTTCCGGTGGGTGGCCCGCTTGACCATAACAATCTCTTCATCGTTGTTGTAAGAAAATAACTCAAATAAATAATGAGAATTTTTATATATTGTATTAGTAGGAATGCTAACAATGTTGTTCACGCTCTTATTAGATACGGCTTTAGAAAATGTGCCACTTGGGCGTGGAAAGACTACTCCCTGACTTCACTGTAAGCCTTATTGAGAACGATTTGAAATGTTAATAAAATTCCCTTTCCAAAAAAAAAAATTAAATAATGCAGTATTTCACAAATTGGTGTCATACTGAACAATTAATTGTGCCTCAAAAATTCCAATAAATAGAACTTATTTAATCATTATTTAAATTCTTTGTTGCAAATAATAATTGCAATTTTCTTTGCTAAACTACAAAGTCCATAATGGATGAGATCTTTTGCGGGTTGAAATCAAACCCATGAATTTGGTTTTTTGCTATTAATGATTGACGCTTCACAGACTCCTTTTATTCATGCAATCATGCATTTTGGAAGTGCAAATGAGTTATAGAAAAGGTTAATTTCACATATCGTCCCTAACCTTTGCCGTTAGTATCGCCCGAGTTTTCAACCATTTTTTTGACTAGTTGGGCACTCAATCTTTCAATAACTCTCACGATAGGTCCTTCTTGACGGTTTTCGTCAATTTTTCCGTTGAGTCTTAAGTCAAATTACCATTTTATCCCTTATATTTTTAAACGAAAATAAAAAGTTTTAAAACAAAAAATAAAATAAAATATTTTTTAAAAATGAGGGGACCGTATGCTTTATTTTATTTTATGTTTTTAAATTTTTTTTAACTTAAAAATATAAGGGATAAAATTGTAATTTAACTAGGAGTTTAACGGAAAAATTGACGAAAATCGTGAAAAGTGACCTATCATGCGAGTCATTGAAAGGTTGATGACCCAGCGAGTTAACAAAAAGTTGGGGACCCAAACGCCACTAACTGTAAAAGTTGGAGACAAAATGTGAAATTAACCCTTATAGAAAATATGAAACTGTTGGTGAAGTAAATGTCAATAATGATTAAATTTTGGGTAATTTTCATTCTAGGTCCTCATTCTGTTAACTTTATATTAATTTTGTCTCCATTCTTATTTTTGGCCTACTAGGCCCCAATCTTTCATTTATTATCGTATTATATCCTCAACGTCACTTTTCGTTCCCGACCTTTCAATTTTCATTATTTACCCCTATCAATATGACTATTATGCCCCTAATTCTTTATTTTCATTATAGGTTCCAACCTTTCAATTTTTATATAATTTTGCCCATAACATTTCATTTATAATCGCGTTACATCTCTAATAATACCTTTCTTCCTCAACGTTTCAATTACTAACATTAATTTCTATTTAGATTATCAATATAGTCTTAATTATTTAAATAAAAATAAAAAATAATATGAAATAAGAACTCCACTCATCTTAACTCGTAGTGATAAAAAAAACTCGATCTACACCAGTTAAAAAAAGTTTTCAATTTAAGAGTCATCGTTACAACAGATCTAATCGAGTTTTTAGATTCATCACATCTTATGTAACGGATATGGATCATGGTGGATAGAAAAGAAATCATTTTCAATTTTAAAAAATGAAACTGAACCTTAATGCTCTAATTCTATTTTTTTGTAAATCCACATTTGGTAGATCAAATTAGATTGAGACAGATAACAAAATCAGAGGGCAAATTAGTGTGAAAATCACAAAAAGAGATAATAAATTAAATTATAATTAGAATTAAAGTATTAGTGTTGTGTTTATTTTTTATAAATCAAATTTTTTGGTTTGGAGCTGCCAATTCGTATCCATCACGTGATTTCTGGCAGATCAAGTAATCGGATCTGATTCGTGATGCTGATACTTAAATTGACAACTTTTTTCAACGCGGATTTAATATCCATCGAGACCGTTATACATAGAGTTATTTTTTTGTTATTATTGTTCATGATTATATCATTAGGTTGTATTGGAGTGAGTTAGAGTGGGTAAACTTCTCATTTAATATTATTCTTTGTTTTTTATTTAAATAACTAATGATATAATGAAAAATTTAATAAATATTAGCAGTAAAAATTAAAATGTTAGGTATCAAAAGTGTTAATAGGGATATAATACGACAAAAAATGAAAAGTTGTGAACCTATAGTTGAAATAAAGAATAAAGGGTATGATAGTCATTTTGATATGAGTTAATAATAAAAATTGAAAGGTTGGAAGCGAAAAGTGGCGTTAGGGACATAATCAATGAAAGGTCGAGGACTTAGTAGGCCCAAAAAAAGAGTGGGGATAAAATTGATATAAAATTGAAAGGTTGGAGATTTAGAGTGAAAATTACCTTTAAATTTTTCTTTAACTTAATAAATGAACAACTGTTATTATGATAACATGTTAATATCAAGGGGTAGCTTTCAAAAATGGCCCTATTTGTCACATTATCGTGATATAAATATACATATATACATACACACCATGCATTTGTAAGGACTGTTACTGATAGAATAAAAAAACTGATTATAACACTAAGATTAACAATTTATCTGCTTATCATTTTTCTATTTATTTATACTATAATAATATAATAAATTGATAATCACATTTCTATTAACAAAATCAATTACAATTTACGAGAGATGTTCGATTGATCCTCATTGAATTTTCAATATATATACCACTACTAAGGTGTTTTATAACAAAAATCGTAAAAATGAGCTGAAATCCGGGTTTGCACTCATCAGTGCATGATGAGCTGCAATGCATAGCGAGACATAGTATACAAACTTAAAACAAAGTCTGCTTAGACATACGTTTGTTTATGTACAAAAAAGTTACTTATAATAACAATTTATTTTACTTTAAAATAGTTTAACTTATTCATCTCAGAAATAAATAAAGACTCAAATTCAAATATCGTCGGGATTTTATCTTTACATTTGGTTTGACTAAGAAGAAGAAAGTTGAGCACTTGCGGAAGGATTGGATTCGGTCGGTGGGATTTCCCTCTCATCAAGATTTAATTATTAATTATAATTGGAAATAAATAAGTTCTTCTTCATTATTTTATTAATTACAGTTGAATAATGATCACTTAAATAAACCAAATGCATAAGTATTACAATATTTGCCTCTTTGTCTCATCACCATTTATACCATATTATTTATGCTGCTTAGGTTGAATTTCAACCGTTGAATTGCCAACATACACGTCCTATTCTTTAACACACACTTTTAACTTTTTTTATACTTGCATGATTTAATTTTTTAAGATAATAAAAGACAATGATCAATAATTCATTGGGCAATTTAAGAGAGGGAGATCAGAAATGGAGAGAAACAGAACCGACTTACTAGCTCGATTAGATGACACGAGAAATTTTCTAATTATCAGCAAAAAACGTAAAATTAGAATCATTTGAAGAGGTCGGGATGCAACTATGAGAATTGAAATTAATTTTGAGATTCTTTCAAAACCCAGCTCGATCTAAACAAGTGAATCCAATATATTGTGCCTACATTAATAGAACATATTAGTGTTCAAACCGTAACTAAAAGAAGGTGTTAGCTTGTGATTAAATTACTAGACAAAATTTATATAATTTCAACAATAAATAACCAACATCAACGGCATGTTTTGGGGAAAATCTTATTTTAAAGTTTTGGAAGATCGTTAAGGGCCCAATTTTGCCGACAAAGTATCTCTAAATAATTAGGAAATGATTAAGGCTAATCACACTTCTGATTACTAAATTCCAAGCCATGCAAATTCTGAAGAGATGGTTTTGTAATACAACAATACCGTCGAGCTGCTTGATTAACGGGCTTGAAGACTCGACCTATAGCGTGAAATGTGAAAATTATAGATAAACGATGAAAATTTGTCAAATTGATGAAAGAATTATTTGACTCGAGATACAATAATCCAGTTAAATCACAAGAATTGAATTACTGTATATTGGGCCCTATGTTTACGAACTTATTCTTGTGGTTATAACATTATTAATAACTCGTCGAAATACAAGCAAGTAGGTAGTGATCCGCGAAATTAATATATGGTACTTGACACCAAGGTTGATAACAAGCTACGGGGTTCCACAACAGTAGGAATGTCTAAGCACCAGCCGTTTGGCAACGGTACTGCTATGATGCTAGCAGATGATGTTGTATAATATCAACCGCTAATTTAGTTTGAGAATGGTATGATAGTTTGCTGATATTCTGACGCGTCACTGCCTTAAATATTATAATCTAAAGCAGAGGGTGGTGTTAATTACTTGACATTATTGAACAATGTTCATACCACAAACACAAATATGTACTACCCGAAGTATAATTACAAACATACATGAAGTTACTGTCTCTACCAAGGTATATGCGCAAGAGATCGTCCCAATTTTAACCTTCATAATGGAAACTAGAAAGATATTTTAGCAAAGTCACCATTCACTTGTTGGACAAGTTGCAATTGCAAGCCTTTCTCTATAAATACTAGCGAGAGTGAGTGTTAAAGAAGCACGCAATCTCCTACATTTGTTTTGAGTGAGACTTGTGAAGCTAAAAGAATGGCAAGTCTACCTCAATTCTCTTTGTCCTATTTGCTCCTCTGCATTTTACTTGCTTTCTTTTGTTTCTCCAACCTTTGCTTCTGCTTCAAACCCAAACACTTCAATCTATCCACCCAAGCTGTGCATTGGGCCTCCGCCGGGGCTACATGGTATGGGAGCCCTAATGGTGCCGGAAGTGATGGTGCGTCCAAAATTTTGATTTAATTAATACGAACCCATTTTAATTTGTTCCATGCTTTAACTATTCTATCTTTTAAAAATGAGTTTTCGAAATACGGGAAGGAAATTAAAGGTTGTACAAGTTCAATTCAAAGACTTTCCATTAGGAAGGGTAACATATTTTTAGATGAAGTGATTTTTCAGGATAAGAGACGGTGAGTAATTATAACTACTTTACAACAAGGATGACAATGTACTATTTATTGCGTGCAGGAGGAGCCTGTGGATTTGGAAACACAGTGTCACAAGCACCCTTTTCTTCCCTAGTCACTGGAATAGGCCCGTCCCTCTACAAATCCGGCAAGGAATGTGGAGCTTGCTACAAGGTACAAAATGATGACCTCGTCCCTTCAAACTCTTAGTATGTAGTATTGAACTCGATGAAAACTAGGGAAACTTTAATTAAACAATTTTCAGCTTTCACGAATTAATTCAAAAGAATACATGCAACAAACGTCCAAATATTATGACTAGTATCTTGCGTAGTTGAAATATGATATTTAGTACTCTTGTACCCATTCACTAATGGATATGTAATATATTCACGTTATGATTATTAATGATAGATAAAATGTACCAAGCACCAGTCGTGTTCTAGAAAGCCAGTGAGGGTTGTTATCACTGACTTTTGCCCCGGCGGCCCATGCGCATCGGATGCAGCTCACTTTGACCTAAGCGGAACTGCATTTGGTTCAATGGCCATTCCCGGCGAAGAAGACAAACTTCGCGACGCCGGAGTACTGGAAATTCGATTTGCCAGGTACTATATATATATATATGTATAATTATAACTTCATTCTAATTATCAGTATTCTATTTGAAAACTGTTAGGTAAAATAACGTTGCACCGACCTTTCGCACTTGGCAGGGTTGCATGTGATTACTCGGGAAAAACCATCGTGTTCCACGTGGATCAAGGGTCAAATCCCGAGTATTTCGCAGCGGTGATCGAGTTTGAGGAGGGCGACGGAGATCTTGCTAAGGTTGAACTGCAACAAGCGTCAAGTGAAGCTGATGAATGGTGGGAGATGAATCAATCATGGGGTGCAGTTTGGCAATTGAATGCTGGGACAGAATTGCATCCTCCATTTTCAATCAGATTGACATCTCAGTATTCTAAGCAAACCCTAGTGGCCAAAGATGTAATTCCAACTGGTTGGCAACCTGGTGCCACTTATAGATCCCTGGTCAACTACCTTTGACCGTATGCGTTCGTGCATGTGTACGTTATCATGTACAAGTAGTAACAAGTGTATAAGTTTGTATTATATGCAATGGCTTGTAGCATCCGGTGCAATTGTGTGAATGCATTAGGGATGCCTTTCAATGTTTATGAGAACGGTGTTGATTTCCACTACTCAGCTTGCTCAGATATTTTAAATTTGGACTATAGTAATCGATAACTTTGGTACATAATTTTGTATGTATCACCATACTACTATTATACATATATGCCGTATCGCCATCAAAGTTTGACGACATTAATTAGTGAAGATTTCATCATGATAACGTCCTCAAGCCAAATTAATGATAAATTCTACTACTATACAGTTGATAGTTAAGTAACCACTAAACATTATTACTTTAAGATATTCATCCTTATTGAATCTTGGTAGTGCATCTCTAATATTATATATTCTCTTACAAAAATTTTAATATATACCCTTATGAGGGCAATTAATATATCCTCGTACTCATATAATAATATATGAGTGATTAATTTAAAAATGGTGAGACTCATTTCAACCACACACGATTACATCTCAAAATTTATTTAAATCAACAACCACACGAGAGTTATTTTTTCATGTAAGTATATAAGATCATATAGAGTTGACTGTTCTTTCCATCCTTTTTCCTATCATGCTTCAAATGCCTTTAATTTTTAACATTCTTCTTTGTTTGCTTATGATTCCTCTTAAATATAGGTCTTTTTTTCAATTATTATTACTTTTTATACTCTTCAATAGAGTGATATACTGTTCAATTTGTAACATAAAGTAATTGAACAAGAAAAATGAATAAACACAATAATGAATAAAGTGTTTACGCACTGATTGAAACTAGGTTTATATCACCAGAGGTCACCAACACTACTATTAATGATAATGATAACAATAATATTTATGGAAAAGTAGGGATCATATGACCCTACAATGGAATAGTCAAGCACAATACTACACAACCTAGCAAAGGTTGGGGGACTAATAGGCAATTTACTTCACAAAATTAATTGGTTCGATTTGGCCATTTGAGTCAATTTTCCCACCGATTCAGTTCATATACGTGTATGTACATCCGCATATGGGCGTGTCAAAGTCGATTGGATTTCGTCATCACCACTTTCTTCTACGGAAATCCGTCTCTGGCTCATCACTTCACTGCCCACAGAAGATTCTTCTTCCCAAAATCATTCCTTTTTCCCTTATAATCAACCGGAAAGCATCAACTAGAACTCTTTGTCCTTCGGCAGTTAAGATGGTGAAAGCAATTAGGGTCCATGAATTTGGTGGTCCTGAGGTATAATGTTGGGGTTTCTTTGATGATAAAGAAAAATGGATTCTCTGATTTTACTGTGAAGGAAGTTTTGTCGTTCGCATTTTGTGTCTGGCTTGAGATTTTTCAGTTTGCTAAACTCTGTTTGGAGTCTTTGGACCAATTATATACTGTTGATTGCTTGCGTAATATATCTGCCTAATTGAACTTGTTAATTTACTGTCTATGGATTAGTGTCTCCGAGTAGGTCCTTGGTATTGTGATATGTTAGAGAACAAATTGGAATCGGACTGGACATGTTATTATAATTCCAAAGCATAACTGCATGTTTGGTAGTTAGTAGTGGATAGGGACTGCACAGTATAATGTGCAGCTTCTTTGATCATTTCCTTATGGTTTCCAGTGGTATCTAATGATCCCCATAATGCTGCATTTCGTACTTCCAAACATTAAGCAGCAGTTTGTATGATGTATCCTTACCGGTTTGAGTTGAAGTGGGTTTCAAATCAATTTACTGGAAGTTAAATCCTGATAAAATTTTGATTGGAGTTCACAGAGGATTCTAGGAGCTGTTTTTCTGCTGGAATAAATGGTCAACATCCCATCTTGGGAGATTTTGCCAATGACCAATTGGTCACCTGGAATACTATTAAGTTAAAATGTATGGTTGTATCATTCCCGCTTTTAAATTCATTATCTTGGCACTATGACTCGATTCTCTTTTTTACAGCATGTGAATTGGATCTTGAACTATAACTAGAACTCCATCAATTCAAATAAAATGATTTCTCTTCCCCTATACCCATTTCAATGCCTCAGTTCATATTGTGTTGAAAAGTTAAGGCCACTTGATCTAAAAGCTTAAGCGGACAGATTGGGCCAATTATATATTATTTATTATATTATATCTTCAACATGTCACTCATGTGTAGACAGGATCTTTTTCCCATCCGAACCTAATCTAATATGTGCATATTTCATTTAACTGAGTGGCGGGGAGATTCGAACCCAGAACCTTTGCGTGCTCTAATACCATGTTGAAAAGTTAAGCCCAGTTGATCTAAAAGCTTAAGCGGATAGATCGGGCCAATTATATATATTATTTATTATATTATATCTTATATATTGATCTGTTTTTTCTTGCAGTAAAGTTATGAAAGAGTTTGTGCTTACTTTGTAGTCTTTTGGTAGTAGGTACTAAAATGGGAGGATGTGGAAATAGGGGAACCAAAGGAGGGAGAGATCAAAGTGAAAAATAAGGCCATTGGGCTTAATTTCATTGATGTATATTTCCGGAAAGGGGTTTACAAGGTTTCTGAAATGCCCTTCATACCAGGTTTGATTTGTTCCATTTGCTTCTTTTACTGTGCACATATCTGTACCTTGACAGCTTGCTGTCTTTTTTTGTTCTGGTAGAGATATCATGTATTTGTACCATCTGGACACGCTCAGTTGTTACCTAATGGTATTCTTCAGAAGTTCTTCTTCCCTGTTCGACAATTGAAACAGCTTGGTTAGCTCATTTTAAGATTACAGAAGAAAGTCAAATTTTGACCAAAACTGTTGTATGATTTGGAATAAATGATGCATCCAAGGATAATGTTAACGGTGGAAAGCTAGATTTAATTGCCCAAATATGACTCTATAAGTACTTGATACAAAGATAATTCTGGTTTCTGCCATTTCCTTTTAGTTGCTGATTTTAGTGGCAAGAATAATGCTGATTTTTGTCATTCCTTCTAGTTTGCTGAATGTTTTGTTCTTTAGTTTATAATTTTTATGCTGCTTTAGTCTACGTTATCTTAGGTAGATGACAGGGCACATATTCCTTACTTAGTCTTATTATTATTATTATTTTACAAAATCTGTGGCGTTCGGTTAAGTTTTACTGGGTGAACTTTGGTAATTAAAAATTTTGAATTGTGACTTCTTCTCACAATTGTTCTGATATCCAGTATTCTTTTTCCCAAAATAAAAAAGGGCGTTATTTTACCAGTGGTGCTGTTGAACGTCATTGTCTTCTCTTACACCATTACCTCATTAAATCTCTTGAAGAGTTTTCTTATCCTGAAAATTAATATTTTTCAACTGATCTTGTGCACACCTCTAC
The DNA here is from genome assembly GCA_963692815.1 of Nyctanthes arbor-tristis. Taxonomy (NCBI): domain Eukaryota; kingdom Viridiplantae; phylum Streptophyta; class Magnoliopsida; order Lamiales; family Oleaceae; genus Nyctanthes; species Nyctanthes arbor-tristis. The sequence continues at coordinate 18,235 of CAVNYN010286203.1, read as the reverse complement.
AGAATACTTCAGATAAACTCACGTAGCCCTTCATAATCATAATGGAACATTGATTATCTGTTTTTAATACAGGACAATTAGATATATTTTTTCATGGTAGAGACTTATCTATGCTGGTAGTTAGTGCAGTTTCTCAAGTTCTTTTACTTGCACTGCCATTGTTTTTAAGTTATGTAAGTACTTCATGTAATTTCTCTTTGATTTTTCTTAACATGTCAAAATCATTGGTGTACATTCTCAAGTTATGACCAAAATGCTTCAGAATCAAATGTTAATAAACTGAATGATATGTTTCCTTTTATTTCCTCTCTTTCCTAAGGCATGACTCTTTCTGCCAACATTTTCTTTTAACTCACGCTATGTTTGTTACTAGGTAGTAGACCGCAATGAACAGCTTATCTAACCCCCTTTTCTCCAGATACCGTCCAATGTTGTCTATTCTTTCTTAAGATACATGCCACAAAAGTTTTAATCACTTACTGATGAAAGTAAATATAACAAGTTCGATGCAGGTATGGAGGCAGCTGGTGTGGTTACACAAGTGGGTCCTGGACTGACTGGAAGAAAAGTTGGGGATCTTGTTGCTTATGCTGGTAATCCAATGGGTGCCTATGCTGAAGAGCAGATCCTTCCAGCAGAAAAAGTGGTTCCTGTTCCTCCATCTATTGATCCTACGTTAGCAGCATCCATCATGCTTAAGGGAATGACTGCCCAGTACCTACTTCGTCGATGCTTCAAAGTAAGTTTTGACTTAAGTCGTTTCATCTAGAAGTTTCGTTTTGAATGAGGAAGCATCGTTTCACTGCCACTTCTCGTATGAGTTCGTAAAGCAATAGTTTTTTCATGAATGTGTTGCAGCTTCGATTCACATCCATTACACTCATCCATTAAATTCATCGGCCTGTTACATTATAGCCACCATCTTGACCAGGCCAATATCGTCATCTTGTTTAGGTATTTTTGTAAGAAGGCTGCTGCTCTTATGAAAACCTGGCTGTAAGTTCAGCTGTTGAATTCTGTCTTTGCTTCACAAATCATTTTTTTAAGTTCAATCATAAACGAGTTTCATTTCAGAAGCAGATATTGTTTTTCGGCTTCTGAAGGTCAAATAGAAGCACTATCTTCTGGTTAAGTGTCTAACGAAATAGGTCAAACCCACATTTCTTATTGATCACTAGTGGCACAACTTTTGACTTTTGTGGACCACACGTGCTCATGTTGCAATTTTTCTCCCATTGTTTACGTTTCTATTCTATGTTCATAGTGTCTTTCAAGAATGAGTTGATTTAATGGGATAACTTGTACCCTGGTGTCTTTTCTTCTATGCTTTTCTAGAGCCTTGCTCAACTTTGTATCAATTTTGTCCATTTTTTTTTTTTATGGCCTACTAGCTCCCCAAACTTTCATTTATTATTGTATTATGTCCCTAGTGTCACTTTTAGTTCCCAATCTTTCAATTATCAACGTTAAACAATATCAAAATGACTATTATGCCATTGATTCTTTATTCTCACTATAGGTTCTAACCTTTCGGTTTTTATACAATTTTGTCATCATCCTTTTTGGGCGCATAGGACCCCAACCTTTCATTTTTGTCATGTTATATCCCCATTAATACTTTTAGTACTTTAACATTTTAATTTTTACTATTAATATTTATTAAAATTAACATTATACCATTAATTATTTAAATAAATAAAGAATAATATAAATAAGAAGTCCACCCACTCTAACGCACGCCAACACAACTCAATGACAAAAGTCGGAAATAATGATAATAAAAAAACTCGACCAATAACCTTGTTGATAGATATCAAATCTGTGTCGAAGAAAGCTGTTAATCTAAGTATCGACACGACGAATTGGATCGAATTTCCTGATCTACCATAGATCACATGGCGGATACAGATTGGGTAGATCCACCAAAAAATTGATTTTTTATTCATAAAAAATCGAACATAACCCTAATACTCTAACTCTAATTTAATTTATTGTCTCTCTCCGTGATTATCACCCAGATTTCCCCCGATTTGTTATCCTTCTCAATCTGATCTGATCTACCAATTGTGGATAGCAAGACGGATTTTAGGGCTTTAAAAAAATTGTGAAAAAGGGAAATTTCTCGTCTCTTTTTTACTGCTGGAAATGGCATCACTCCGATGGCAAGTTCTAAATATATTCTGGCATTATTATATTCTGGCAGCAATAAAAGAAAGTGGTGCAGAGTTAGAGTGGAGCAAAGATGTTAGTAATTTTAATTGTAATTCACAGTAGTAATGGAAAGGTTGAGAACGGAAGGTGTTAGTAGGGACGTAATGCGATAATAATAAAAAAGTTAGGGGTCCCAGACGCCCAAAAAAGGATGGGGATGAAATTATATAAAAATTGAAAGGTTAGGGACCTATAGTGGAAATAAAGAATTAAGGGTATAGTAGCCATGTTGATAGGGGTTAATGGTGAAAATTGAAAGGTTGGGGAGAAAAAGTGACATTGGGGATATAATATGATAATAAATGGAAGGTTGGGGGCCTAGTAGGCCTCAAAAAAAAGAATGAGGACAAAATTGATACAAAGTTGAAAGGTTGGGGACCTAGAGTGAAAATTACCCTTGATTAAAAAGTGTCTGATGTTCTTATTTTCCTTTAGAATTGTACTGAATTGAATTACTGTACAGGTTGAACCAGGGCACACTGTCCTTATACACGCTGCAGCTGGTGGGACTGGATCCCTGTTGTGCCAATGGGCCAATGCCCTTGGTGCCACAGTCATTGGAATTGTATCGACTAAAGAGAAGGCAGCTCAAGCCAAAGATAATGGTTGCAACCATGTCATAATATCTAAGGAAGAAGATTTCGTTACCCGTGTGAAGGAGATAACTTCAGGCATAGGAGTTGAAGTTGTGTATGATTCCGTTGGGAAAGACACATTCGAGGTAATGGATATTGATTCTTTATGAAATAGTTATAGATTACAATTAAATGGAAAAAGCAAAAAAAAACCGACGCGGTGAGACAATGTTGTTCAGTTGTCTTGTGACTTTTCCATAGAAACATATTTGGCAAAGCTTAAAATTTCACTTATAAGGCACATTTTAAATTAAATTAAATAACTATTAATGAGGAATGTTAGAAATCAATAAATTGCATATTCGACAGTGATATGTGAGTTACTTTCCGGAGAGACGCTCTTTTTCCTTAAATGTAAATGTAAGCTATCCAAACACTTCCTGAGGAAAAAGTTACTAGAAGTGACGCGTATTTTTTAAAGCTTACCCGAGTATACTCTAAATCTTATAAATTCAGCCATTTGCTTTGGACATCTTTATTTATTTATTTATATATTTATGCTGAGTGTTCCATATTTACATGGATATTCTGACTACTGCCCGCAAAATTGAAGTCTCCAGCATCAAGCGACAATTTGATAACCATCCGTAACCTAGCTGAATGAACTCAAGGTCATGCATTCCTGTAGCCTATATTGGATTAGGTTCTTTGAGTTTTCATTGCTAGAATATATACAAGTGTGTGTGTGTGTGTGTGTATTTGTTAAAAAGGGGAAAAAAGGAAAAAGAAAAAGGAAGCTTGCACATTGAATGTTGATGCAAATAAACCATGCATTTGATCTAACTCACTTCAAACGCTACTTTTTAACTGGGATCTTGTGACTAGGGATCGTTGGCATGTTTAAAGCTCCGGGGATACATGGTCAGCTTTGGGCAGTCATCTGGTGTCCCTGATCCCGTCCCGTTATCAGCTCTTGCAGCAAAATCTCTGTTCTTGACTAGGCCTAGCTTGATGCAATACACTGCAACTCGGGATGAATTGCTGGAAGCTGCCGGAGAAGTACTAACAAACGTAGCATCTGGCGTTCTGAAGGTCCGTGTAAATCATACTTACCCTTTATCGCAGGCAGCACAAGCACATGCTGATCTTGAGTGTCGAAAAACATCTGGGTCTGTTGTACTTATTCCGGATGGATGTTAAGGAGCACTTGTTCCGAGTAGGAAGGGAACGCACGCAACTTGGGAGCAAGCTTATGCCTCGCTTAGAAGAAAAACCAGTTTTAGGATTTCACCTGCATCATGAAGTTCTGTATTTTCGACGATTTCAAGAGTATTCGGCTATCTTTTTCCTTCTTATTATCTATGGTATAATATGACAAAATTCACCCAACTCACTGCTGAGCAAGAATAATTTTTCCTTTACATAATACTTTATGTATAAAATTTTTATACAATAGATTTGGGCCTTTGATTTGTGATGCGATGAAGTGTTATGATGCGTGGAAAAATAAAATCATACCAACTTTGATTGTGTAAATATAGCATGACAGCTTGTGCAATTACATGAATATGTCTATATATTTGTCAAAGAATCAAACTAGTGGCACCAGGAACGTTCAAGTACCTAAGTTTAGGTTGTGAGTCAAGGACCAAAAATGTTCAAATACTAAACATATGGTGTCATAATAGCACTAGACATTAATATGATATAATATTAATATATTACTACACTCTCATCAAATCATATCAACAAATGTAATATTATATCACATTATAAATCTGATAGACATGAATTTTTGTTATTGTGAAAGTTCTAAATAAAATGCTAACTTGCCAAGGTGTCCTTTTATCTAATAAAATAATAATGAACATAGTTTCAGAAGGGTGACAATGATAACGTTGATTAATTAATGGTCGAAATAACAGAATACGGAATTCTGGATCAGTGGTGACTGTGTAACACTCGTTCAAATTTAGGAAGCGTTTGATTTGAATTCTTTGATAATTGATTTGTGAAAAGTTATTTATTTATTTTTTTTAAAGAACTCGAATTTGAAAAATAAGGAAAATTACAGGTTCACGTTTAATATATTATTTTAATTAATGAATATGCAGTTGGAAATGAGTTAGAGACTTTAATTACAAATCAGTTCTACTTTTAAATAAAAATTAGTCAAACTAATCATATTTACATATTTCATGGAACCCGCATGTATTGCGCAAATCTTCATCATTCAATACCACTTATTCTTTCTCTTATTTCTCATTAAGTAGGTGTTTAATATTCTTTATGAAAACATATTATAATCTCACTTACCACTGATTTGACAACTGTTTATTTATAACTACAAATTTTAAAATTTTATTAAATCTACACAATTTATTTCACTTCATTATAATTTCTCATTATAATTCAATTTGAATAAAGAAAATTAAACAGGCACTAAAACTCATTATAACGATTTAGAATTAATTTTGAGAAAATCAATTTCATACTAGCCTTAAAAGTTGAAGACGCAAGTGCAAATTAATACGAAAGTTGAGAATGTTTTTTCGTAATTTGCATGTTTACACTTGAAACATCATATTGACTGGACTAGTAAAAATAATCTAACACTAGAGTCCACTAATTTTCGAGCACAATTTACTAATCTTTCCCGCCTAAAGTTTTATTTGTCACAATATATATATATATATAAAAGGATTAAGTATGCGGTACTTTTTATCTTATTTTTCCAGCTAAAATTGTTTTAACTGAGGTCACTTTCGTTTTTTTTTTTTTACATGTTAGGTAAATTCTACGGTAAATTCTAGATTAATATTTTCGTATTTTTTCTTCAATTAATTAGGAATTATAATCGTTATCTATTCTTGTCTTCTAGAATCTGTAGCAGGTTTTATCTTATCTTCTTAAATATTTTACTAGATTAATCTATATTCAAAGTTTTTTCATTTTTTAATTCAAATTATATATATCTCTACTATATAAAAGTGTGACGCTTGGGTTACTATTTTTTTGGAACAGTGTCATTACCGTTTTACCCCCGCTTTTTTGACCACATTCCTATTTTACCCCCTATACTTATTGATCGTGAATTTATATGTCTCGTCCTTGTGTAGCCTCGAAGCTTCTCTTCCCTGCATACTGTCCTGTACTCCTGTTCGTTTCACTCATCTTCTGTTCTTTTCTTCAAATTTCTTTGTTTTTTTCCATAATGTATTTGGATGGAGGTTTGTTGTTGGCTTTGATTTTCTTTTTGGTTGATTGATGTGGCGTTTTTCTGTTTTGGTGCCGGCTTTGGAGGTTCGGCTTTGGGTCCGTCTTTGTTTTGGCCGATTGGTATGCTGCTTTCATAAATTTTTGAGCCAATCGACTATAATTTTTACAACAATTTCCACAAATGTCTCATCAAACAAGAAATTGAGATCGGAAGAGCACACGTATAGGAAAAAGGGTCTTAAGCAAACTATAACTGGGCCTACTAAAGGAGCAGCAAGGGTGCAACAAAAACGCATCTTCATTAATATATTCTTTCTACTGGCATTTATATGCCTTCAGTAATTTATTTAATTTCAATTTTGCTTTGAACTGGTTGTCTAGATCTGTTGAAGAATTACCGAGGACTTGGTAGATCCACATGGATATGTGCTAAATCTTTGAAGTATTCAGTTTCCTATTTTTGGTTTGGGCTATTTCTGTTTTGATCGTTGTGTTTTGTATTTATTTGGAACAAATTAAGGAAGATGAAAGTTGCTGTATTCGCATGGATATTTAGTTCTTATTCTTTAGTTTTATTTAGTTAATTTTTTCTTTAATATCTTTTTTTTTTGTTATAATAATTGCTTTTTTGCTGCTTGTTTAGTACTATGTTGACAAAGTTTGAGAAAGCCGGAAGTAAATATCTAGATTTGTCACTTCTAGATGCTCTGTATTTGTGGCTAAGCGTAGCTGCTTGTTTGTGTTGTACTCGACAATGTCATTTATCAAATGTTCTATAGAAGTTCATTCATTTGTTCTCAACTCCTTTTCTTTTGGTTTTATTTGCTGCTTCTCACAATCTAGTTATGGACTAGTGCACTTGTGGTGATGGGACAATCATATTAGTAAAAAGAAATTTAAAATGACTTCAGTAGGATCCCACAAGTACGTAGATTTCTTACTGGCTTGTTAAAGAAATTAATGCCCATTTATCTACTCTTAACTCTTATTTGCTTTGAACTATACAACAATGTAGGATGGGATGGTCTTATGTACCTCCATTATGTGCTTTAACTTCATAGAAGCATCTTTTGACGTTAGTATATTTGTGAGATTTCTAGGTGATTAAGTGTCTTTGAGAAAATGTTACAACTATAATTGTTGGCCAATTAGAATTCAACGTCAGATTGGACATGGGTATTCAAAAATTAGAAAAGTTAGACTTGGCTGAATTGAAATGCAAGGACTTATAGAATGAGGCGATCTCTGATGTTATGTGTTTTTAATTATATTTTTCAATTTTAAACTTTATTTATTATTATTATTATTATTATTTTTTTGGTTTTGAGGGGTGGGAGTGATGGGTAGGGGTGAATTTTCCTATATTGTAAGGTTATGGTGCTTTTTATGTATGTTGGGATGGAATTTTGTATTTATTTTGTTGGGATAAAATCAATTACGTTTTGTTTTCTGAGTTATTTTTGTGCATTGTGGGTTTGTGATGTAGTTCCATCTTTTTTTTTCGCAGTTTACATTCTCTGACGTATTAATTATTTGGGAGTTTCTTTTCTTAATTGTCTATAAAAAAATTAGTAGATTTACTTATATTCCACACTAGGTATGAAAGAAGCAATTGCAACAGCAAATCTGGCCCAGGCTGTGAGTTTAAAGGTTAGTTTTTTACAACATCTATTCATGAAATTAGAATCTAAAATAGTTGGAGTTGAACAATCAATTTTCTTCACATCTTCCTCTTTTTATTCCCTTTGTATTTTAGCATGTTTATGATCTTCGTTCATCTGCCACCAAAAAATTGAATAGCAGTTGTATGTATTGGTTCGTTTCATGAGATGTGTGGCTGAAATTATTAAATTTATAAGTTCAATGTATAGGCATCATCCCATTGTCTTATTTTTTCTATTCATTATAGTGAAAGTTTTGGAACCCAAAAGGTTTTGATTGTGTTTTTTTAGTTCTTCAGTTTTAATTTGTGATCTTGAATGTGTTTTCATTTATAACAGAATCTAGAATTTTGTGAAATGACAGAAAACTGACAATCAGCATTGGACGTTTGTGCATTTTGTGTTGACATTTGGAGGTTTGTGGGTGTTTGATCAATTCAAGATTTATCATATTGCATTATTGCTACGTTGATGCATCCCCACTAGAATGTTTATGTAGAACTTACTTTCAATGCTTGGAGTTTAGGTCTTGAACTTGTGCGTGGCTTTGCTTCTTGTGGTTGCCTTGACAATGCTAGAAGCAAGAAAGAGGAGTCTACTGCAAAGTCATCTCGTTGTTATTTAACTCTCTAATTTGTGGCTTTTAAGTTTCCTTGTTCCCTTTGTTACTGGGTGTTCTCTTTGCTTATATTTGAAAATTCATTTGATTCTATAATTATGCTAATACAATGTTAAAATTTGGCTAGAGTTTTGTGTAAAATATACTAGCATATGTTGAGCTATAAAATTTTCGTAAGTTAAACCAATCATAAAATTTGAGGCAATTTTGTATTATTAATTTTTTATTTATCTGATTTAGCATATTATAAATATTACCTGTAATTATTGTAATGTTAACATGTTTAGTTTCCATTAGTTAAAAACAAAATATATATGCATAAAGAAAAATTCTATTTGGACAAATGAGTAGACAAAAAAGGTGACAAAATAGAGATGCGGCCCATGTGATAATCATTGATGAAAAGGTAATGTGACGTGTTGAAAAATAAGATGATGCCTTGTGTCAATTTTGTTTAAGTTTTTATATATTGTTTTGTTGAAATAGGACAACTCATGCATAAAATAAACACAACCAATTATAAAACCCACACAGATTTAAGCAAAAGTAAAACGGAACATATGCAATGCACTTGCCACACTAGTGTGTGTGTGTATATATTTGGTTTAGGTACTATTTTGTAATTTACATTACACTATTTCTTTTTTAGCTGATGCATTAATTTTTAGTAATTTTTTTATATACTTTTAAATCGAATCGTTATTAGATTATTGCTTTGTATATAATAAATATTATTTAATTAGCATTTCATAGTATACAAAATTCTCATTGTGGTATAGCCACAAAAAAATAAAATATTTAATTTCTTCATGTATGAGAATGACAGTATGCCGGGTTGGGATCGAGTATGCTACACCGGTTACCTTACTCATCAAAAATTTTTTTCCCATGCCCATTGAAATCAGGGATGGGTCGAGAACGAGCTGATACGGGTAACTAATATTACCCATTTATTGGTTAATATAAATATATTTATATTTTTTATTTAATGAATAGTATTATAAACACTGAAATTGCAATTGAAATTACTAGTTTTCTTGATAATTTTTATCATATTTTTACTTTTTAAACCGTTAAAAGTTTTAGTAAATATTTTTATTATTGTCAATAAATAGTTAAAATAAGCCGGGTACGAGTTTTTTTTTTACAATCCCTACTTAATATTTCGTACTAATGTTAGATATTATTTGCTTTAATATCTTCCCTTATAACAAACGAATGAGAATCTAGTTGCTTTTAATTTCATACCATACCGGTTGTCATTTTTAATAAAAAAAAATATTACAAATGTAATAGTGAAATATTGAACTCATGACCTTCAGGTTAAAAAGTAGCTTTTAAAGTATTGTGCTAACTTATTTTTTGGTTAATTATACCTAACGTCTCTAACCCTTCAACTTTTTATCGATTAATTTTTTGACTTTTAATTTTCCATTTTCATGTTCCAAACTTTTTAAAAGGTTACACTTAGCGTCCCTATAACAGAAACTGTCTATTTCTACTGTTAAAGTTGAGAGTATTTTGATCAAATATAAAAAAATCAATACTTTAATGTTTAAAAAAGGGAAAAAAAAATGAAAAAAAAAGAGGATGACCCCATCAGGCTGCCGGAAATGGCAGCACCTGGGGTAGACTCCACCCTTTGGCAGCAAGAAATGGTAGCAACAATGGGGAGAGTCTTCCCCCATTTTGGCGGCCGAAAATGGCAGTAAATTGCCTCCATTTCAGCAGCCAAACAGAGGGAGACTTCCCTTTTTTTTGGCTGCAAGAAAAAGGAGGCTCTTGCTGCTGGAAATGGTAGCAAATTGCTGCCATTATTTGCTACCATTTCCAGCAGCTAAAATAGGGATGTCTCCTCCAGTTTGGCTATCGAAATGTCAGCATTTTGCTGTCATTTCTGGCACTCTCCCCTTTCCCTTACTGTCAGAAATGATAGCACTTTACTGTTATTTCAAAATAGCTGTCGGCTCCGACAGCCCTTTCTCTCTTTTTTTTTTGTTTTCTTTTTTTAGACATTAAAATATTAGTTTTTTATACTTTACAAAAATATCATCGACTTTAACGGTAGAAATGGATGGTTTCCATCACATGGACGTTAAATGTAACACTTTTAAAAGGTTGGGACATGAAAATGGAAAAATTAAAAGTTAAGGACGTAATCGATAAAAAGTTGAAATGTTAGGGACGTTAGGTGTATTTAACACCTTAACTTTTTTTTTTTAACAATTTTCATTTTGGTAATTTATAGATATCGTCTCCAACCTTTCAATTTTTAATAAATTACGTCCTCAACTTTTAATTCTACCCCTTGGGATCCTATAGATGGAAACCGTCCAATTTAGACGTTAGTCAACACTTTAGCCAAAGACAATTTTTGTAAGATACAAAAAATGAATATTTTAGTTTTAAAAAATAAAAATAATTTTAAAAAGAAAAAAGGTGGGGTTGGGACTCTCTCGACCCTCTGCCAGCTGCTGGAAATGGCAGCAGAGGAGGGGGAAGAGTCTGTCCCCATGCTTGCTGTGGTGCACTGGGGGAGACTCCTCCGACTGCCTTTTCTGGCCCTTCCACCCCGCTGCCATTTCGAGCAGCTAAAGGGTTGCAGGAAACCCCATCCCGCATTTTTTCTTTTTTTTTAGATTATTTTTATTTTTTAAACTAAAAAATTCATTTTTTATATCTTCCAAAATTACCTTGGTCAAAGTGTTGACTAATGTCTAGATTGAACAGTTTCCGTCCATAGGGACCTAGTTGGAGATTTTAGAAAAGGTTGAGGACCCGCAAGACTAGAATTAAAGGTTGGGGACATAATATATTAAAAGTTGAAAGGTTGTGGGCGGTAGCTGTAAATTATTTTTCATTTATATTAAAAGTTGAAAAGTTGTGGGCGGTAGCTGTAAATTATTTTTCATCATGTTTTCACTCCAAAAAATATTATTATTAACTACATATATTTTAATTGGCAAGCGAGGTAACAGTGACCGGCTGGTTGAGCCAGAAACTTATTAGCCTGGTATAATTATCAGGTCAATGATCGAGTCAATATTGAAAACTATGGTTGAGTTTACGTTTACGCTAGAACGACTCTATTGCATACAAGAAATTGCAAATCAAAGATAATTTCCTAAATCAAAACTCGTGTAAGGCCATCTTCCGGTTGTCAGTTTTCATAAAAATATTTTTACAAATTATCTAATGGTGAAAGATTAAACTCATAACCTACATGTCAAGAAGTAGCTTTTAAGCCATTGTGTCAAATCTTTTTTTTTTTTTTTGGCTAACAATTTTCATTTAAATATCACTATACTCGCGTATTTTCACTAAAAAAAAATTATCATTAACCACATATATTTGAATTGACAACTGAATTAGCAATGACTCATTGGTTGAACCAGAAATCCATTAATCCAGTACAGTCACTGAGTCAATATTGGAAACTATGGTTGAATTCATGTTACGCTACAATGAATCTACTGAGCCGATCACAAGAGATTGCAATTAAAGATAGTTTTCTAAATCAAACCTATTTGATTTGCTTATTTAAATCAAATATTATCTCAACATATTAGTCTCCAAAATTTTCTATTATACGAAATGGGTTGTTTCATTGATTAAAAATACTCGTGTAAATTATTGATAAAAATGTAAATCAAATAATGTACTGATGCAAATATTATATTTAAAAATGTTTTCAAATTTTGTATTAGTTAAAATAAATCACATTTTTTAATACTCAAATAAAGTTGTTGATATGAGGTATTGTATATGTGCATCTTAATTTCATTTTTACTCCATAATTATTGTGCAATTTCGATTCTAATTTATTGGTGGTTTATTATGTGCATTGCCCGGTTGCTATTGATTCGAATAGCTACTCTAATAACATAGGTTTTCAAAAATCTAATAGATAAGGAATTGATATTAATATTATAGACTTGGTGAAGTTATATATTTTTGAAAAATATTAAACTTTGCAACTTAAATATTTATATTATTACTTTGAAGGTTTGTCAAATTAGAATGATTTATGTAAAATCGATAAAAAGCAATAGTCTATGGAAAATCAAGAATGTTTGAGTATTTTCTACAAGCTTCTCAAAGATAAATTAAAATTTTCTCTTTTCATATTTTGTACTCCCTCATCCCTCAAAGATAAGCGAGTAGTTAATTTCACACGAATTAAGAAATGATTGTTAATATGGTTGGGACAATTAATTTTACATGTATTTTTCATTTTACCCTCCTATATCATTAATATTGAATTGAATTGGTAGTTGGTGTGAATGATTAATTAGGGACAAAATATAGAAATAAAAAATTAAATGCACACTCGATTTAGTAAGTGGTCTATCTTTGTGGGACGAGCGAAAATGAAATACTGGATTATCTTTATAGGACGGAGGGAGTATTAGGTTTTGTGGGAGAGTATTTAAAGTTTTATCACTGCAAATGTTCATATATGTTTACTTGACTCATTGGCATTTTGTTACAATGTTCGTTTATAATGTAAGTTTTATGGAAATAAGACTTTCGATTTATATGGTGTATGAATTCAATTAAACATGGTATTTCAATAATTGGGAATTCAGTTTTTTTATATCACTTATAATGAATTGAGTGGTTTGTACGAAAGTCCTTGTGATATGGGGTAATTGTAACATAGCCTTCTAAAAAATTAAGTGACGTGAAAAAAAAAGATTGATTGGTAGGAGACAATAGGATCTTCCATGACCATATATTCTATAAATTATTTTCACTTTTTATTATTTCAAATAATAAAAAAATAGTTGTTTTATCAAAACATACTTTTTGCAATTCTTGATAACTATTATATTTCTATTATATTGTATTCTGCTATTAATTTAAGAGCTTGTGTGAAGCTCCTTATTTTTTTCAATTTATAAAGAGAAATTATAATGAATGAAAATGAATGGTAGAGATTTAATTGAAGTTTAAAATATGTGGTGATTGTTGAGTAGTTGTCAAATCAACAGTCAAATCATGGTAGGTGAAATCATGGTAGGTGAAAAATAAAGAGCTTCAAACAAGCTCTAAATTAATGAATATTTGGTTATTTTGTTATGGGTTCAAAGGATGTTAGTATATATTTATTTAATATTTAGATTGCTAAAGAATACAATGACCTTTCAATTATTTGGTATTTCTTAATGCTCTTGGAATTGTAGGATAAGAATACATTTCGTAATACCTGTTTGAAATTCAACTAATAATTCATTGATCTTAATATAGGTTGCACACAGTGAAGAGTTAAATTATGTAATGGAAATTAATAATACTGAATTTTATTAAGCAACAAATTTTAGTTTCAAATTTCTTTGTTCAGTGCATTTCAAATTTCTTTGTTCAGTGCATACATTACAAGTGAAATATATTTTAATTGCTTCTCCTAATTGTATATGTGATGCACCTATATATATGTTACGCCTCCAATTTTAACGATAGCGGAAACATTTAAATATATATACATATCGATTCAAAATCGAAGGCGAGACCTTACAAACACGATTAAAAAATATTGAAGCGTTTTCGCTGCGCACTCTGATAATTAAAGTACTGTGGGCTACCCACAGTGAAACTTCGGTCACGCACCTAAGCCTCGATCACATATATGTATCTCTTCTATCTTTGGGACGAACCGGCCGCAATACTCTAAATTCAATACCTATAGGATTGTAGGAAAATAGGGTGAGTACAAAGTACCTAGTGAATAACAGCATATATTGGCTCATGATGGAATGAAAGGAGGTCATAATACCATAAAATAGCGCAGCATAAATACAAGTTGGGCCACCACTAGCTTAGTCTCTACTCGTAAGCGCAATACAAAGATTCAATAACAATTCAAAATAGCCAAGACCACAGAGCAAGACTATAGTATCACAAAGCAAAGCAAACGGGTAAATGTACGGCGCCACTAGCGATGTCCAAGAACAAGGAACAATTGTTCAACCAAAGCAATGATATACCGTCGATAATCAAATGCCAAAGCAAAATAATAGGAGCACAAGGAGCAATTATAATCAAATATTGAATAACACATAGAGTTATAGAAGATATGACCTTCAAAGAGAGGGAGCCAAGACACACATTACTCACCTTTTTAATTTAATTCCCCAAAGGTTAACTCCTCTTTTCTCTCTTCAATCCTCTTATGCCCAAATTACCTTCTAAACAATCAATTTTTTCACTTTATTATATTATAAATTGGAGCATTTCACATATTGCTAAAGGAATGGAGGGTGGTGGTGATGGGTTTGAAGGAGGCTTAATATGCCTTGTTTATATAGAAGTTAGGATTTAATTGAATTTAAATGACGTATGGAATCAGTGCATTGCAAAACTACTAAGTGTCCTAGACACTTGGCGATTCTAGCATTTTTTTTATTTACAAAAATGGCATGTGTCGTTAGACACATGGCAAAAATAGCAACTAAATGTCCTATAAATTTGACAAAACTAGCACCCTGCATTAATTACAAAAATAGCATATGTCTTGTACTTTAGTAATTGTATTTTAAATTTTCGTGGGATTTTACAATATATGCTCATTATTCAACTAAAATCTCATGAATACTGTAACGACCTACCGAAAATTGTGACAAAAACATATATATTACAAATTAAAGGTGCAAATATTACTTAATAGTTCTAACTTAACAGACCATCGATAATAAGACTATGTACTATCGATACTTTAAGTCAATTAGTAGAAAAAATAATCAACATATGGCTACCAAGTGGCAGCCATATAATGCAACATCAATTTATTCAGGTGTTAAAAGTGTGGCTAGTACCATAAGTTGAAATGTGGCAACCCTATGCATGTTTACCACTTGGCAACCAAGTATAGCGCATGTAATTGTATAAATAGGGATGTTTATTCTCGTTTCCATTTAAGGCCAACAGAACTCTTTGAGGAGTTGCCTTTTGGTCCTCATCTTTCATACCTCTACTATTACGGTTATCAAATATATATACTTTGGTCCTTTTGCTATCTACAACTTCTAAATAAGCCCTTCATTTATTAAACTTATGTATCTTAGGTTCCTTATTATAATATTATAACATGACCCTGAGCTTTGAAAATGATGCATGTTAATCCTTAAAGTTTGGAAGTCTTATAACTCGGCACTTGAGACTTTTGAGTTCATACAGTATCAAATACCGATACTTTGGATGACACTATCGATACTCTAGAGCGAAACACAAGTAGATTTTCTAACTCTAATGCCTCTTGCTTAACTAGAATAAATCAAACGAAAACTTCCTATTGTGAGTGATTTCTATACCCTATTATGTGACATCCCAATCTTATGGACCGAAATCAAAGACGGAATAATGAAGTCAAGGTCAAATTTTGATTAAAATGCATTCATTTAATTTTGAGGTTACCATTAACCTATTAAATAAGATGGATCATATGGAATCATATTATAAGTTTGATAGTTTAAATAAAGTAAACCAAAAAGCTAAAGGACTTTGGGTGCAAAATTCCTAAAATATCTAGACAATTCTTGAATTTGGGCCAATTTATACATACACACAAAAAAAAAGAGAGAGAGAACGAGAGAGAGGGCTGAGAGGGACGAGAGGAAGAGACCGAGAGAGGGGCTGGAGGATCAAACAAGAGGAGGAATTTCTTTGGAAAGATTGAAGATGGAAAGTGGAGGAATGGAAGAAGAAGAAGAAGAAGAAGAAGAAGAAGAAGAAGAGGAAGCAAGTATGATATATAAGTAATTTTCACTCTCAAGCCTTGATTTCATATAAATTTTAAGGTTTGGTTTTCTCCAAGGGTTAAGGAATTTTATAGAATTGATTAGTTGATTTTGATGTAGTTTTATTGGTTTAAATGATGAGGAATTATGTTTAGAGATGAAAATTGGAATTATGGTGCATGAATGTTCTGCCATTTCCCCTTTAGAAAGCCATAACTGATAGAATAAGTTGAATTTTAACGAGGTACAACTTGAAAAATGATCTTTTATGAGTTATCTATCATCCAAAATTGGAATGACACCATTTGGAGGTCGTATGATGTGTTTTGTGAAAGTGGTCAGGCTGACTCGAGAACAGAATTTCTAGGAATTGAAGGAATATTTTGATATTGCTAACATATTCTTCTTGAGCTCCATTTCATATATGATGAACCTATGTACATGTGCTACCTTATGGGGGAATTTCATATATATATGACACACTTCTTGCGTATAAAATGGTCTTAAAAGTTACTGCCCAAAACAGGGGAACTTAGATATGGATTCAATTTCCAAGTTTAAGTGAAAAGGAGAATTTATTGAGCTATAAAGTGTTGAATATAACTACAAGAGAACATCTTACATATTATTTGGGAATCATGATATAAATGGCAATCACTATTGTTGAAATTGAAGGTGTTAAGGGTTATTGATATTGTAAAGATGTGATCATATGGTAATGATGAAAATAAGTGACATCAAGAGCAATTATATTATGGTTTTCCTTAGTAAAGAAATTATGGAGTTGGTATGAATTTAAAAGGAAAGGAATGAGATGTGATTTTAAGAGTAAATATGTGTTAATATTGGGGGTTAAGGAATTATATGGTGAATAACTAAGCAAGTTAGGACATGAGATAAGTAAATGGAAAAAAAAAAGAAAGAGAAAGTCAAGGAAAGGAATGATTGGAAAGTTATGAACATATAAATTATCTAGACAAGAAGATATTATGAGGAAAGAATTGAAGTTTAAGAGTCTTCACGTTATATTACAGGACACACGAAAGGGATTTCATGGACATGGCTATTTAGCCGGTGAGTGGAGCTCTTCCTCTCATTTTCCTTCTAAATGAAAATATATCATGTCATGATTTCACATAAGTTTGGAATGTGTTATAATGATTATGTATTTCTCTGAAATTTCACAAAAGTTGATGTTTCTTTAGAAAAGTTTATGTGAAGTTTTATGTAAAAATGATGCTTATCATTTTTAAAGAAAGTGTTGGAATTGAAATGTAGTTTATGGTGCTTCATGATTTTTAGAAAAATGTTTGATTTGAAATATGATTCATGATGTATGAAAAACCCTAAATATGTATCCTATGTTATGATCATGCCGCCTACGGGCGAAGGGGCCTATGGCTCAAGCTGACCAAATGAACGTCACCCAGGCGAAGGGGCTTATGTGCTAGCTATAGTTTAAGCTGTTTAATTATGCCTCTTATGGCGAAGGGGTCATAAGGTACCTATGGCCCAAGTTGACCGTCTACGCGTGTATGACTTGATATTATGATCATGAGATGTGTGGATCCTCTTTTGGGGAAAATTCTGTAATGATCTTGCAATGAAATGATATTTATGGTGTATTCTAGTGAATTTTATAACGGTTATGAAATGAAATGAGGTTCATGTTGATTCTAACATGTGATAATTTTACAAATGTTGACGTTGATGTTATGTTGAATTTACATTTAAAGTCATGAAAATTCCTAATATACACTTGAAAGTTTTATCCGAGACTTTGTAAAAGTTATGTTTCGACTTTTTAAAGCATGTTTTAATTATAAAACTCCGCTCACTGGGCTTATTAGCTCACATATTTTTCAAATGATTTTCTTTCTAGGTTGCAACTAGAGTTTGGAAAACTCATAAGGGTTGAGCCTGCTATTTCAAAAGTACAAGCCACCACCTAGAGATTGTTATGGGTTTGCTATATTTTACGAATTATAGGCTTTGTTATGGTTTAATTATTAACATGCATTGGGTGTTTCAGGTGAAATATACTAGATTTGGTAAATCTCTTTATATATGAATTGTTGCTTGAAATGAATGGGGAGTTATGGCTCAATACGGGGTATTGATGCAAGTTGGTTTTGTTGATAAATTAAGGGAGATATTGCCAAAAATTTTCTCGAATAAGTAAGATGTTTAAGAGCCTTGATGGTAGATTCTAAC
>CAVNYN010286202.1:0-13487 GCA_963692815.1 Nyctanthes arbor-tristis | reverse complement strand
TTTTTTTTTTAAGGAACTAACATTGACCAATTCAAAAAAGTAAAAAATTACTGATGGCTTTTTGAAACCACAAAAGAGATTGTCTTTAGCTCTTCATAGTTTAAACTCATTATGTATAATTGAGAACTCATTATATATAATTGAGTTGATGACTAGGGTTTATCTGTTAACCAATTATAACCGTATTCAATTATAATTGAAGTAATGTTGTACTTCTACAAATACATGTCAATCTGTATTGTTGGAACTTTGCATCACGTTGAACGGATAATTTTTGTTTTAAAGCATAATTGGTCATTACTTTGAGTTATTCTAAAACTAGCAATTCATGATGTGGCGGAATGGAAGGGAACAAAATTTTGGTACTCTAAGGGTACCATACTGCACCTTATTGACGAGATCAAGAATTGACGTGTAGATTTATGAGACTTAATTTTTGTTAAATTAGTGCTTTAAACACATATAGATTTTTTACCGAAATCTTCAACCACAATGTTGTTATGACACCAAATAGATAATGTGGTATAATACTAATCGCTGATGTGATTTTAGAAGGGTGTAGTGATATGCTAATATTATGTCATATATCATTGTTTGATGGTACTTAAACATTCTTAAGTTTTTGACTGACGAAGAGAGAATACCAAAATTCTTTTAAGTGGAAGGATAAGTGGCAGTAGATGCATATGTTGATCTCTCTGTCTCTCTCTCACATTAAAGTAGGTCATATGGTTAGTTTTATACTTTTATATGAAAACTACCTACTAAGTTTAGAAGAAAAATTCTAATTAGGCAAAAGAGAAACAAAAAAGTTGACAAAATTAGCAAGTGTGTTATGCGATAAGTGTTGATGGAAAAATAATGTAATGTGTTGAGAAACAAGATTGTGTCATGTATCAGTTTTGTTAGATTTTTTATATGTGATTTTGTTCATGTGTTCAGTTTAGAAAATTGCCATGACCTAAAACTCAACTAAGGGAGCTTGTTTGAGTGGTAAATACATCTATTTATTTAATTATTATTTAATTCAAGTTCGAGTTATTGTCTCTATTCAATCGCTAATATAAAAACAAAATAACTATCCACGTATTTTCCATTTATTTATATGTTAAGAAAAAAAGGGACCCTAGAACTCCAAAATGCTGACATGGGTTCCCCTCATAATCAATTATTTTCTTAACTTTTTATTTATTATTTTCTTTTCTTTTTTTGGGGGGGGGGGGGTGGGGGTTGGTAAACAAATCACAACGTTAATAATTGAACTAAGACAGATTGCGACATGTTCTCGAGCCACCATTTGACTTTTTAAAAAAAAAAAAAATTATTACTTGAAAATAAAAGTTTTGTTTCCGACAGGCGCAGTAGAAATTGACATATTTGTTATTAGTAACTGCTTACTAACCTATCATAATTAATAATAACAATACATACTTTTGACAAATTGTCTATTTTGATTATTGAAAAGAAAATTGTTATGTCGTTTTCATAATGATTCATCACCCAAAAATGGACACCCATAACAAAGAGAATTCAAATAAAAGTTGGATGGCTCTGGTAAAATGTCATTTGTGCAAAAATAAGTTTTTTTTTTTAATAACCTTTAATTATTATAGTGATCCTACGTACATGACAAAATGTAGTCATGGCTAGGATTAGAGAATTTAATATGTGACCTAACATGCATCCAACAGAAACCAAACATATCAATTCTTCTGTCTGAAGTTCCCCCAAGCAGAAGTACCCAAAACAGATTATTATTGAAATATACGTAGTTTGTTAACATTTCAGCTTATTTAGCTTCTTCCAGCCTAGTAGTTAGATGACATAGGATTATAATTTATAATTCAAAACGACAAGTGATTTTTTTTGCTTTCGGTTAGAAAGATAATGTTCTCTGCAATATTGCAAATGATGATGATACCATGAAGAGTTGGCTTATTAATTAGCCATGTGGGTCTTTAATTAGATTGATGTTAGTCGAATGGCATTTAAATGCACTTTTGACGCTCTAAGTTTAGAGTTCGATTTTCCTCTCGTATAATCCTTTTGTAGTATTAAAAAAATTTAAATAAAAAAGTGTCGATTAGTTGTTTGCACCTTTTGATGCTCGTTTCAAACTTGTTAGTAAAAATTGAAAGGAGAACTGTTGATAGTTTCGTTACATTTTATATTTCCTGTAAGATATCCATCTGTAATTCAAGCAAATATTGTCATTACCACGATGTGTAACAAGTATATATAACTCATCTTTAATAATAATTGTATTAAACTATTTTATATATCTTTATATCTTTCACATACTTCGTACCAATGGTTTCTTTTTTCAATTTTTTTTTTTTGGGCTTTGGGTGTTTTGTTTTTAAGGAAGGGGGTGGTGGGGGGGGGGACAGGTGGAAACTATATTGAACAAATTAAATTATGTAAGACAGATATAATATTTTCACGTCTATGGAGATGGTGATGACATATTTCTTGTCTTTAGTTAAAGGCAGTCTTGCCGGGAATATTCTTCTTTCAAGTGAACAAAGTGATAAAAAGATCGCCATTATACTTTTTTTTCATTTAGATGTATTTTTAGGTGAAACTTATCCAATTTTACTTTTTATATTTTCATAACTTTGATCAAACTCTTATTATTATTATTATTATTATTTATCTTTTTTCTCTCTCAGTTGGGTAGCTCCATCAAATTCGAGAGTTTTGAGAATTTCAAATTATGAATAATGATTGATGAAACGGAAGTCCATCGATGATGAAAGTCATGTACTTCGTGCATGTTGCATTTATTTTATATATATGTACCTAAAATATCTAACTGAAAATCAATCAATCTTTGTTATCGAAATTTATTGAAGTTACCTTGAAATCAAACTATAATATAATTAGGCAATTGAAATCTAATAAGTGAAGCGAAGATGTTCAGAAAATCTCTCAAAGAACCTCTCACTTTATGTGACTTACATTGTTGCACGCCACGTGTAATTCAAATTCTTATAGCATGTATCTATGTAAGTCATATAAGATGGGAGGTTTTGTAATAAAATTTTCTAAAGTTTTTGTGTTTGAGCAATTTTAGGTGGACATGAAAAGGAGACATTATTAGGTGACATTCTCATGTGACACACATTCATTGAGTGATGATTATATAGCTAATTTTTCATCATCCAATACAAATGTGACACATAGGAATGTCACCTAATAATGTCCCTTAAAATTTTTCTTTGTGTTTTTATCGATAATTAAAAACGTGAGTAAGAAGACAAAAAAAATTCAATTAAAAACATTATATGAAACAGAAGTCATATTTTAAATAAAATTTGTAGTCTGACATTTTCTTATTTTTTCCTTTCTCCATCTCTTTTAGAAGTACTAAAAAACATATCCCACGTATGCTTGTCTCCCTACCATTGCCAGTTTATGAACAGCTTTTACCTTTTGTATCAGCGTCGTAAAAAAATCTAGCTAAATGACGTTTAGACGACACTTATACTTTAATTTGGACTCGACGCTTTGCCTTATTTTCTACTTTTTCACTCGTTACTCATTTTCTATCACGTATTGGTACGATTAAATAGACTTAAAACTCAATACTTGATCTCGATATCTTTTCACGCATTACGTTTTTTGGAAGACTAAAACACGAGTATATATATGTGTGTGTATATTTATACACATGTAGAAGAGAACTGGGCATGATATGAATATTGTTAGCTTGTTGCTTAGTGAATCATTTTAATTAATTAGTTGACGGCTAGGAAGGACACATATTCTTCCAAAATAGATGTGTAATAGAAAGTTCAACGTGTAGTTTTGCACCACATGTCAAGTGCCTATTGATACTCTACTGCTGCTTGAGATTAAAATCCCGCAATTTCAGCTAATCACTGCCATTAATGAGAAGAGATGCTTTCTTATCTTTGATTGGTGTTTGACTTAAAATGCAATTAAACATTGACCCTTCATGATTAGATATAAAATGATTCTTTACACATTGATTTTATTTTATTTATTTATTTATTTATTTTTGAAAGGGGATTTTTTTTTTTTGGGTTAAATGAAATTCATATATCTGTTAATTTGTATCATGTATCTTGTGCAAATAGAGTGCTGCAAATAATGACACCTCGTATTTTTTTTTCAAATTAAATAGTTTTATTTTATGCTCATAAAACTATTTATGATAGTCAATTTTTCTGTCATATAAAATCTTTTTATCACTATGTATTTATGACTATTTTTGAAAATCATTGTAAAAAGTTCTGTTTTATGATGATATATTTTATCATGGTAAATAACTCGTCACAAAACCTGATTTTCTTGTAGTGTGCCATTAATATATAACCACCTAGGCTACTGCATTAACATTTAGAATTGAAAATCACTCATTTAATTTCAGTTTACTTTATGTTAACTTGTAAGTTGCCAATGGACAAATGAAAATCAAATACCCAAAAAATTACCAATTCCTTAAGCCATTAACACCAGTATTTGAGATACTGGAATCAACAGTAATTTTGGGGCAGATTTCAATTTTACTACAAGGACAAACCTCCAAAATTTAAAACGAAGAAGTGAGCTTCCTTTAATCACGATCATCATCAAGAACTTGGAATTGTTTATCAAGACAATTGCGTCATTGTACAAAAGTTTTACATATATCCAACGTTGGATGGCGAGTATAAAATTTGGGTCTATATATCTATATATATATATATATTATATAAATGTTAATCTACAAATAAAGGTGGTTAACAGTATCTTTCTTTTATACAAATCAATCTATAATAACATGCAAAGCTACAATTAAAGTAGAGAAGGATTGCATGTGAGAAAAGTGGAACCCACAAAGTTGAGTTTCTGGTTCTTGCATGTGCAGTTGTTTTTTTCTCATTTAGTTGCTCTTTTTTGTTTTGTGTTTACATTCTTACATGAAAATACCTTTGGCCGGCTAACACCCCCATCCTCTGTCTCTCTTCCCATTTTTTCTTCTTAGTTATTAAATTCTTCAAGTTCCCATTATATATACACCAATCCCCTTTGCTACTTCTCTTCATCCCCTCCACCCTTCAATTCACAACCCTCTCAAGAAAATGGCTGCTGCATTATCAATGGCTTTTCTTGTTCTTGCTTTCTTCTTCCATCTACAATTGCTTAGTGTTCAAGCTGTTTATGGAGGCTGGCAAAGTGCTCATGCCACATTCTATGGCGGCGGTGATGCTTCCGGTACCATGGGTATGTAATTTCTCAAAAACCCTTCTGATTTCTTCTTGTACGCATTATTAGACCGCATTGCATGAATTTTTCTATGGAAACAAAGCAGGATCCATAATATGGAGCTAGCGTTTGTAAAACAGGTTTCTTGCCTTTTTATAGCACATGGGCTCCATAAAAAGAGCCAGCGCTGTTTCCATAGAAATTTGAAGCTCGATCATACATAATGTAAGTAACTAACATTAATTTTGTTTTTGGGAGATCGGAAGAGCGTCATGTGGCTATGGGAATTTGGACAATCAAGGGTATGGCACAAACACTGCAGCATTGAGTACAGCCTTGTTCAACAATGGGTTGAGCTGCGGTGCATGCTACGAGATGCGATGCAGCGACGACCCTCAATGGTGCCTCCCCGGAACAATTACGGTTACGGCCACGAACTTTTGCCCTCCAAACTTTGCTTTGCCGAACAACAACGGCGGGTGGTGCAATCCTCCCCTACAACATTTCGACATGGCCCAGCCTGCTTTCCTTCAGATTGCAAAGTACCGTGCTGGAATTGTACCCGTCGTTTTCAGAAGGTTTGTTATCACTTTTATTCATTAATTATTTTGTCCAGTACTGTGTAACAAAGCATCAAATTAAATCTTAAATAAGTCTTCAAATTTACTTAAGTGCGACAATTAATTTATTTGCAGGGTACCATGTGTAAAGAAAGGGGGAATTAGGTTCACAATCAATGGTCACTCATATTTCAACTTGGTTTTGATCAGCAACGTCGCGGGTGCAGGAGATGTCCATGTGGTCTCGGTCAAAGGGTCCAGAACAGGTTGGCAAACCATGTCGAGAAACTGGGGCCAAAACTGGCAAAGCAATTCATATCTCCACGGCCAAAGCCTTTCCTTTAGGGTCACAGCCAGTGATGGAAGAACGGTCACAAGTTACAACGTGGCACCTTATAATTGGCAGTTTGGCCAGACATTTCAAGGGGGTCAATTCTAAATTTTCCTTCAACACATAATAATATTTTTTTTTACTATTAGTATGGCTTATTTGACGAACATAAACCATATAGCATTGAACAGTATTATAATAAGTTATAATACTGTTCAGTTCTAGTAGTGGTCACGCGTCAAATTTTTTCATAATATAAATCTAGCACTATGTATGCGGGAGTGTAGTGTTGTATGTCCAGAAAACGGCCCTGAAGCCGAGGTTGCTGATAATTAGCACCCGCTTGGCCTAATTAGTTATATTTCTGCCCGAGAATTGTACTCCATCTTTCAATTGAAGTACTATTATTAATATTTCTTTTATTATTGTCATTAATTTTGTTAACGTATTAATTTTGTTTGTAGCAGTTTGATGTACAAAGTCTGGACAGGCATATAATCACGTACTAAAAATAAAATATTAGTTAATTACCAAAGAATTATTCTAAATCCGAATGTCTCAAAGTTGGTATAAAATCAAAAAATTAACAACTTGAAAGAAGTTAGAATTAAATAATGGCGTGTTTACACAGAAGCCCCTAACGTTTAAGGTCACTGTGGAAATAGCTTCTAAACTTTCATTCGACGGGACACCCCTAACCTTTAATTTTAGTTTTCAGGTCAGCCCTTTCGGGCTAGTTTTGACAAATTATGTTAGTTAACAGTTAAAATGAATTTTACTAAATTGATTAAATATCCTCATATTGGATAAAATAAAGTCATATTTACACAAATGGCCCCTTAATTTTAAAGTTATTGCAGAAATGGGTCAACGACATTTTGTTTAGACAAAAATTAGATTTTTTTTTTAAATTTACTAAAAGCGGTTACATTTAAATGAATATACACTAAAAAAACCTAATTTTTTTATTCTAACTCCTCCACGATGTTCCTACTCATTTAACTACAAAGTCCATTAGAGGTTGGTTATCTCAAACTCTAATGTAAAATGCAATTTTTTTTGGTATTAGATTTGCTAGTCTCACAGTAAATAAATCACATAAGTTTCTTTAAACAATTAAGGAAATTTTCAAAAGTAATATTTTATTGTTGTGTTTATATTATTTAAATAGAAGGTTCGTTTAGTGAATTTAATAAAAATAATTTGATGTTTGCCTAAATAAAAAGTTAGGGGCCATTTCTTCAACAACTCTAACCGTCAGGGTGCCATTTGTGCAAATAAGTCTTTGTTTTATTTGATTTGAGGGTATCTTTGTTAATTTAATAAAACATTCTTTTTCTTCAATAGTCAACTAATAAAACTGGTCAAAATTAGACGTTGGCCATTCTCGTTATTAAATATAAAGGTCTGGGGTGTCTAGCTTCCCCAAAAAAAAAGGTCGGAGGCCATTTTCACAGACTTTAAAACATTAGGTGCTATTTGTTAAGTCAGCCAATAATTTGCTGAACTGGATAACCCGAATAATTTGAATAAATAAATATACTAATTTGTAGAAGAATAAAGGTTAATTACACCTAACGTTTTCAATATTTCAAGTTATTATCGATTATGTCCTTAACCTTTAATTTTCCTTTCAAACATCCTCAACCTTTCAAAAACATTATACGTAAGGTCCCTAGAACGGCAACTATTTATTCCTTCATTAAGTTTGGGGTATTTTAGTAAAATATAAAAAAATTAAATATTTTAATATTTAAAAAAATTTTAAAGGGGGGGGGACACCCCCTTTTTGGCAACTTTTTTAGATAAGGGAGTGTCCCCCCCCCCCACCCTTTTGAATTAAAGGAAAAATTTTGAACATTAAAATATTTAATTTATTTATTTTTTTGGTATTTAACTATTGTATTTCGAAACTTAATAGAAGAATAAATGGCGTCCGTCTTAAGACTTTAGATGTAGCGCTTTTAAAAGGTTGAGGACTCCCAGAAAGAGAATTAAAGGTTGGGGACGTTATGTTTAATTAACCCAAGAATAAAACATTAATTCCACACTTTTTTAAAAAAGTAAAATTACAAGTCTGCATTATAGTAGTACAAATGCATATAAATATATATCATATTCAACAATGCAAACTCATGTATAGGGGAATACACACTGCATATAAAATATAGAAAGAACCTCTTAAAAATGAATTAAATCTAAGACGTCTAAATCACAGTATCTCAATCTAGTCTCCTAACCAAACAAGCGAGGCCTCACTGGCATTAATTCCACACTCTTTACACATCCATTTTTCTCTCATTTTTGTCACTTTTTTACCTGATTGTGCTATACTATAACTCCCTTATTACTTTAATCAGGGCATATAATATTTATCTTTGTAATATACCATTATTTGGATTAAAATTTCATTACGTTGCATTTCAATACTAAACTATTGTAGATCTACATTTTGGTCCATATATCTATCTAGAAAGAAATGTTACGTTGACCCTTAGACTTCCAAGAAGTGACACAATAATCCTTGTGCAACAGTGGCAACACCCTCAAGTTTGAATCAACAACTAGATATCAGTATATTGTTAATTTCTGACCATATGTAAGTGGATATGTTGTACGTCTTCTTTGATTATATAGTTATGTGAGTGAAATGTGTTTATAGATCTAACTCCTCCAACTATATTTTTCAATTCTTGCAGCTCCTCTTATGCAATTCGATACGGAGCCTTAGATACAAGCGTAGCCCCAAGTACCAAATCAATGACAAACTACACTTGCATATCAAATGGGACGCCTTGTAAATCGTCTGGAAACATGTCGGTTGTAGCGATCAGAAATTTCTTACTCAAATTATATTATTTTAAAATTAAAAAAAGGTGTCGCTACAGCTAACCTAATTCATTTCTAATGATTGCCTTCGCCTAAATAAGTACTTTGTTTTATTTATTAATGGAAGAGATTATTTATTTTCTGTGTTAATGTTTAAGAATTTGAAAACTTAACCTCTCATTTTAAAATTGAGGTCGTTACATTGGTATACTCACTAGCAATTGGCATGTGATCCAACGTCATCTCATCAAATGGCTTGCCCTAAAAGCTAACTAGATTTACAAAATTTAAAAGATACTTTTACCAAAATATCGAATTTACATGTACAATTGGTAAAAGTTACATTATACTTTTTCCCTTAAATAATCTCAAAAGATTACCAAATTAAAAGGAGAAGCTGACTCTTCTTTTATCAATTAAATTAAATTAATTAAAATTAAAATAAGTAAAAAAGTAAACTTAATTACTAAGATTTTCTCCTATATAGGTTAAGAAAACATATATATGACGAATTAAAAAAAAAAATTAATATTCAAGAATCATCTCATTTCATTCCAATTTCATTACTGAATTCATGAAAAAACAATATAATATAGTATGTGTTAAAAAAAAAACAATTTTACATTACGATTAGTTAAAGTTACATTATATATATTTTTTTTCCTTTAATAATCGTTAAAGATTCTCAGATTGAGAGGACAAGTCGACCGATTCTGCTTTTATCAATTAATTAATAAAGTAAGTAAAAAAGTAATTACTGAGATTTTCTGCTCTCTCTCTCTCTCTCTCTCTCTCTCTCTCTCTCTCTCTCTCTCTCTCTCTCTCTCTGTGTACAAAAAAGCATATATATGATGAATTAAAAAAAATACTTAAGATTCAAAAGTCATCTCATTTCAATTTAACTAGTTAAACCACCATGCGTTGCACGGGTAGAAAAACTTAGTAAAATATATGATTAGATAGTTAAACATAAATCTTTAATCTTTACACCCCTATAGAAAATATAGAAACATAAGTATTTATTAATTGAATTAATAAAATCAATGAACTTAGTAATCTAAAATTTAAGATCGTTTAAAAGATAATATATATTCTTACATATAATCCTTTGTACATACATACAACAATGAAAAAAATACATGTTACCCGCCTCATTTAAAAAAACCTTAATAAAACTAACAAATTCAAAAAAAAATGTAAAATGCATTAGAAAAATTTAAATAACATTAAACTCACCAATACATACTGTAGAGATAGTGAATTAACGAATTATGCTGAATTAGAGTTTGTTTTATAATTGATATTTCAGACTTAGTATAAATTTATTAGTAAAAAAGATTAACAAACAAAACAAATTGATAAAATGATTAATGTTTAGTTGTTAAACTCAATGGTCATAGGTTCAAGTTTTCTCTAAATTCTTTCACCAAAATTTTTGTTAAAAAGAAAGGGAAAAATTACAGCAAAATTTACCAAATAAAAAGGTAGGAAAATCGCAGTACAAAAGATACCGATATTTAAATGGATTAATTAATATATAGATTTTATTGTTGAATTCCACTCCAAAGACAATATAGTATTGTACATACTATGGAGATGTAATAAAAAGAATTTTTAAGTATTTTTTCTTTCCTTTTTTCCTTTTTTACTTTCCCTACCATTTTATTATCTCAAAAAGTAAGTACATAAGAGGGGGACCAAACCAAAACCTCTTAAAAGAGTACATCACATCTTCCGCACAAAAAAAAAAAAAAAAATCCAAAAGTCAAACTAGATATCTAAACATATAAAATATGAAGAAACTCTCAAATGGGCATTTGTAACCTGGCTATCTAACTTGAGTAATCCTGTCAATTCTCTCTGATCTCTGCAGCATGGGAAATGCAGCCAGCAGCCTTCCTCTTGTGCTCAATGGCAGCCAAAAAATCGGCTGGTTTATTACTATCCCTGAAGAAGACCATCAGTTTTAAGAGCTTCATTAGCAGTGAGTTTGATCCATCCCCTAGCTGGTTTTTCCCATGTAATCTTCTTAGCTCTTCTTTTTCTTCTATCCTCCTTTCCCCAGCCAACTTACTATAGAGGAATTTTAATCTGAGCAATAACAGTTTTACTACTAAGAAAAGACACCTTTATGCCTAGCAAGATTAATTTCTAGCCTTCCATATAAACCACAAAATTAGCATAGGCAACAAAGCTTTTCTCCTATCAAATATCAGAAGAAAAGCTGTCACACTGTTTTAGCCAATTGACGAGAATACAACAAATGCTCGACACATATACTACTAAATTTAAAAAAATAAAAAATTTAAAGTTAACTTATATTATATATATGTATGTATAGGGAAATTAAATAGAGTGTAATTTTGTTCGCCCATCTAACGAGGGTATCTACACCTCCTGTTAAATAGGAGTTAGTTCCAATTAATATCAACACTCTCTTTCACCTTTTATTCATAAAGAGTGTATTGAAATTAACCCCCATTTAACAGGAGGTATAGATACCTCATTAAATGGGGTGAAAAAATTACACTCTATTTCATTTGCAGCTTTACTTGTAAATAATGCTCTAATAACATCCATATCCCATACTCTACAACGTGGTTTGATGAGACTGTTGACTTGAAGGTGTTGCAGGTCCGGATCTCTACTAGTCTCAACCATAAATTGATCATTCCCCAAAATCCAAGGGCCGAGCCATTTGCTGATGTTATGTCCAGCCCCAACGCTCCATCTACAACACTTTATTAAAATCTCTCTAGAAATCCTTATACTACGCCGCGTAAAGCTTAATTAATCCTTATACTCTGCCCAAAGTTCTCTATCCTTTTCTAGCAGAAATTACAATATATGACACCAAGATTTTTCATGCAAATCCTTAATTAATTGCAGTAGGCATCCATTAATTATAGTTTCTAACCTTGCAGCCACACTTCTTTTTGCCCATTTCAGTTCTACTTTCTTTTCAAATTTCAACCTTCTTCTGTTTGTTCCATTCTGACTCTCGGTAGCGTGTTAATTGGACGGTTCTTTCTCTAAAAAGGTAATTTGAGTAATTCCAACGTTCATTTGAAATGGCATCGACATTCCAAAGTTGGAACATTCTCAACATTAAGCCATACCTTGCACAAAAATATTGCTTTGGACATAAAATGCACAATGGCTCTGACTTTTCCTCCGTTAAGCATTGCACTTTCTGTCCCTCTCCCCCAATATTCATGATGACAATGTTCATGTTGTTCATTGATGGTATAGCTAGGTGCTGCCATCTTTATCTTGATCGATCGGATCGAAGAAATCAATCCCAAAAAACACAATGGGCCCTGATAAGTTCAAATTGTTTGGCTTTGTGGAACACCAAGCTTTGTTTACTCGACTGAGACATTTAGTCTTTATCATGTTGTCTGCATTGACAGGTAGTTTTCCAAAATCTGAAAATATAGTATTTCTAACTATATATGAATGTCTTTAATTTGTAGCTAGATGCCATTGGGGACAAAGGGCAAGGTGTTGTATTTCTTTTCTTCACACTAAATGTTACCCTATTTATATTTGTTAGGTTGGTAGTCGCTTAGATTTCTTTTAGATAGTAACGAATCAGTTTTAGTCAGGATTATAGCCCTGAGAACAAGTATAATTAGCATCCACATCATCCTCAAAAATGGAATCAGCAACATAATTAAGCATTTTTTATTATGTGCAAAGAATAAAAAATGTCTACTATGCGCTTTTTTTGGTGACTATTTTAGTTGCCTTTAATTTTCTAATTTAGATAACGAATTGCGTAGGTGGATTTAGTAGTCTACTCTTAATTTTTTTAACACTTTGTAATTCTATTAGTAGCATTAATTGGTGATTTTGAATCTTTCATATTTAGGGTGATGAAATACTTAATTTGTTCTAAAATAGTCTTTTAGTTGTGTTCAAAAGTTTGCTTCTAAGTTGTATAGTTGTGTTCTAAAAGTTTGCGGTCCTTAGGAATGAAGATTAACTACATTGACGAAACAAAATGCATTTCATGTTTATTGTAAGATTATTTTGTGCTTATATCTTCTAAGGACATATGAGATTGCTTACATTTGTTGCTTAATCACATTCAACCAGGTCATAACGTAGACTAAAAAGTTTGAAGGATGAGCAGTCTCAAGAATTGGCAACCTTTATTACTAGGGATATTATTCTTCTTGGTAATGAGATGGGCTATGGTTCGTGCTCTTATATACCACGGGTAGAGAATAAATTAGCACGCTTAGCATCTTATGCTTTATCTTTATCTCAAGCTGTTATATTGCGCAATTTTATTCCTCTACTATTATCTCTTTTCATAGGCAACCTGATAAATGAATGAATATCTTTTTCTCAGAAAAAATGTAAATAATGTCTAATATTTTCTTTTTAATTAGCAATGGTTCTACCTATGGCATCTGATGGCTGGTTTTTGGATCAAATACACATAGCTAGGATGTAATATTATATTTAGTGTTTCCAACTAAGTTCACTTTTGATAACCGATAAGACTAAAAAATTGCTAACCCTGAGCTAGAGGAGATCGTATA
>CAVNYN010286201.1:0-40726 GCA_963692815.1 Nyctanthes arbor-tristis | reverse complement strand
GCAATTTCTACTCTTTGCCCAACCGCAAAGAGTACAACAAAATTTCAAGACGCTAGGCTATTATTTTTCTTCACAAGACTCTCTGTCCCGACTCAAGTGACACCAAAAAAGTCACCACGAGTTTTACCACACATAATTTTCTACTCTTTGAACAAATCACAAAGAGTTATAAGAAAACTCTTTAAGGTGCTAGACTTGTTAATTTTTTCCTCAACCCACTTGTACTACTTGTGTATACACTACTAAAAATCTACCCATCAGCGACAGACTTTTTCCGACGGAACCTCATTCGTGGCAAATTTCCAATGATTCCATTGGAAATTCGTGACGGGCAAAAAATTGTCAGATGTTTCTGACGGAATTTCGTATCCTTTCAAAAATTTCGACGGATCGTCGGAAATTTCCGACGTCTTCATTCGTCCGTCGCAAAATTTACGACGGCCGCTTTTCGCCATCAAAAATCTCCAATGGCCTAGAGTGGCTGTCGGAAATTTCCGATGGCGTCTTTAGTCCGTCGGAAACTTTGTGACAGCCCCTTTACTCCATCGGAAACTTTGGGACAGCTCCTTTTGGCAGTCGGAAATTTTCGACGACGATTTGTCATGTCCGTTGGAAATTTCCGATGGCGAACCTTCCGTCGGAAATTTCCAACGGCTGACTTTTTCCATCGGAAATTTCCTCCAACAGATTAGTCGTAGGAAATTTCTGACGGACAAGAAAATTCTGTCGGAAGACATTAGCGATGCGACTTCCAGTGATGGCATTTCCGACAACCCTTCTTCCGTCGGTATTGACCTTTAGTTACGGAAATCAGGGCTTTGGCGACGGAATTTTTCCATCGCTGAAAGCCAGTTTTTAATAGTGATAAAAGATGAGGAAAACATCTCTATTTATAGAGTTTATTAATTTAGAGGACAAAACAATTCCTTCTATGATTTAGATTTCTTTTTCTACAAGGATTCTTGTTCTTTTCATTTTTCTTTTCAACTTTGAATTATTTTTGACAATATACCTAACATTAATATGACATGTTATAATTGTTGAACTAATTTCAATATAGATGAGGGAAAGTTGCCTCTTTTTTCCCCCTTTTTTGCCCTCCAATTTAGTGTGTATTTTCAGGGAGGGGGTGGAATGGAATATGAATTGTTCTTTTCGTTTTTAAAGTATGAATTAGTTCCCTTTTTTTTTGACATTATAAGGAGATTGTAGAGAAGGGAAATCGAACCCTTGACTAAGGGGGTAAACAACTAACACATATGCCACTAGACTACAGAAGGTCTTGGCACTATAAATTGGTTCTTAATATTTCATGAATAATTTTTATTCAAAAAATAAGAGAATTCAAATTAATTAATACTAGCTACCTGATATTTACTTGTTCCCTTTTAATATTTTTCTTTTCCTTTTTGTGTGTTTTTATTTTTGTTTCTATTTGTGTATTTGTTTTTTAACAAGAAAATTCCAAAAAGCAAAGAAGTAAAATTCCTTTTTTTTTAAAAAAAATCAAAATGCAGTTTTTTGTTTTGTAAATATAATAATAATAATGCTTCATTTTTACTGTAATTATATATATATATATATATATATATTTCATCCATCGTATATATTTAACTTCTAAAAAAATATTGTAGAACAAAAGAGAAGAAGAAAAAAATAATTTTTAATAAAAGATTTGGTAATGAATATTTTATAGAATAATTAAATGAGATATAAAGTGTTACATGACATAATATATATGTTGGGATTTTTTAGTCACAAATAAAGGTGATTTCGTTTAAACATGTAATATTTTTAGCCTTTTCAATTTGTTAATAAAAAACGTGTCTTGTTAATATTTAATGAAATACAATGCGTAAATTGTAGTAATATGACATGCAAATTATAAACACACTTAAACATAAGACGTAGTTTTTAAATTGCCCCGTAAAGAGAATATCAAACATAGTTTTGTTTTTCAAAAATATAGTTGGAGATTGAGACTTAAAAACAGTATTATCCATTACGCATTCAAATTCAGTAACTCAGTTGAATGTAGAGAGAAAACAAAGTCGTCACTATAGTGCAATACATATGATTTTTATTTATTTATTTATTATTATTATTATGTGACTAAAATATCAGAGACACATGATATGAGGCATGACATTAGATATTCATACATATGTAGACAGTATAATTTGTAAGTTATTAAATTCACTTTAATAGTGTTTAGTCTAACGGGATACACATTTGAAGAATTATGCTTAATTAATACACCAATTACCACTGTACGTGACACCTAATTAATGGAGTATCTGCTCAAAAAATAAAATAAAATAATACTCTATTAAATTTGATTTGTAAATTTATCTTTGAAAAATTAATCAATTAATGACATTCATATTCATATACCAGGATATTCTACACAAACACGCATATGACTAGTTCCAGTTTAGCAAAGCACCAGATATATGGCATTATATGGTCATATAGCCTGTATTGTATCGGTTTGATTATAAAAACAGATCGGGCTCTGAGTTTAGAGCCCTACCACTAATTACAAGGACGTGACCCATGTAACTAGTGATTGAGTTCCAAATTCAGAGCCTGATTTATTTCTATAGTCAGACCAAACATAATGTTTTATAGCATTATTTAGTATTAAATAATATTATCAGTTGCAATATATAATATTACTCGATATTAAATAATAGAATAATGCTATACAACATTAGTGGTGTTTGACATCAGTATATGTGACATCTAATGTGATATTAAATAATAAGTGAAATTACATAAATAAATAAATAAATGACCTATTTAATTTAACCACCTTTATATGGTGTCAAGAACTAGTGGTGTTAAATAACATTGTTGATATTACTCAAAACCAGTGTCCCCTCTTTCTTTTTTGGGAGTATGCTATCATTAATGGGAATCTTAACGATGGAATTGATGCATAAGGGGAAGAAGATAGTGGACCAAAGGAAAAGCAACGGAGGGGATCGCACAATATTTTTCTTTTTCGCTCACCAAAGATTTTACATATTAGGCCCTCGATTCTTCATCATATTCAATACTGAACTTTTAAGTTTATTTTATTTCAACATTCAATCCACTTTTTCCCTATTTTGAGCAATAATCATTCTATTTGCACATCCATATCAAAGCCAACGTTTAGGAATGTTACAAGGACAACAGAGGACCTTGAAATCCTTCCTCACCCCTCATTTCAATTTTTCATCTTGGCATTAATAAAATGTGCAACCTAATACATTTACGGTAAACTAATTAGTACTATATCTACAAGTAAACGTCAAATTTGTTAATAAGTGAGTCTGAATATTAGTTCAAATCGAACTAGTAAACCGATTTGATCGGATACTTGGACCAAACATGTGTTTGTTTAGGTTAAGACACTACACGGATTGGATCTCATCTTTAGTCGATTCCAATTTTTTGTAGTCATGGCTCCAAGCATTTCGGCCAATTTTGTTCAAAGTGTGCAAAGCAATGAGTATGTAGCTGGTTGTAGAGAAGGTTGTGATTTTAAAAGTAATGGATTTTGTAATGATGGTTGCTTCTCTTCTAAACTGATGATGATTTCGGAAAGCCACAATTTTGAGGCTATAAAACATCGTTGTCTACTTTTATATTACTAGCCTAACTCTAATTTAACTTAAAACAACTCGAATATAATTATATCAAGCTTTTAAATATGTTGATTTGAAAAATTTCTATTTCCAGTATATATTTTGGTTGGATTGAGAAAAATCATATGAAATCAGACATTTAGTGTCATAAATAGTACTAAAAGCTTAGGTGACGTATATCTAGACACTCTATATCAATCTCGCGGACCAACCACTGCCAACTATGTAGAGTATTTAGATGCACACTATGTAGGTGGCTGACATAATTTATGACTAATGTCTGATTTTTTATCATTTTCCGTTAGATTGAAATCTGTTGTGGCTCGACGCAGGCTCTGCCATTTTGAACAATTAAATTGAAACAAATAAAAGTTAGGGGGATAAAAATCAAGTGAATATGTAACTTGCGTGACTTTCTGCGAAATTTTGTCCTAGCCGTCCCGTGCTTCCTCTACCGTTCGTCCGTTTAACGGTCTTCAATAGTCTCTGTTCAGTACAGTTCCAAAAAACAATAATATAATAAGAAAGTCTGTAGCAGCCCCAATTCTCTATAAATTTTCATCCGCTAGGATAGAAATTGGCATTCTTGTTCTGGTTCTGCCAAGCTGTAAGGTTGAGTTCTAGTTTTCAGCCAATACGAACCCCAATTCCTCAAATCGACAACCAATTAAAGATAAATGTGAATACATTAAATGAATTACAGCAGCACAAAACAACTGTTTCATTATATTAAAATGCTATTACATGTACTAATGCTGATTTTGATAGTTGCTAGATGATGTTTCCTTGCAGGGACAATACACATAAAGAAGAGGAAACGGGGATCTAGAATACAGAACTGTAAGACAGGTTCAGAATAAGATGATGAAATAGAATTCAGAAGGAGATAAGGGGACAGAGAAAGAATAGAAATATAGAAATCTGTAATTGATTTCAGCAAAATCCCTTCTGCCCCATTTCTCGTGCCCATTTGCTATATTTATAGATCATATAAAGATTCTAGAACGCACTGGGTGATGAGCTAGGGTGCTTTAACTGTGACACAGACCCAGGTATTTTTCTTGTCTATTTATCGGTATTTTCAAGATTCAAATTTTAGCTCAGTTTGTAAAGTATTCTTTTGATTTTCTTTAATTTTCACGAGATGTTTATGCATGAATTTTGTATGGATTATATGAAGTTCGCTAGTTTTGTTTCTATTAAACCATTTTAAAAAATTGTCTTACCAGTCCCTGGTATTTTTCTGTTCAACTCATCAGCGCTTTCAAACATTCCAGTTTTTCTGTTCAATTAATCAGTACTTTTGTTTCTATTGGGTAGCTAATTTTTGTTACTATGGTTACAATTTTTTTTTTTTTTTTGGCTTGGTGCCTTTTATTTCCATTTTCGAAATTGATTGTTCAGTTTCTTGTTTTGTAAAGTTATGGATTTATTTATACTTTTTAACATGATTGTTGGAATTTGGTAAGTTTTTGCTTTTCCATTGTGGGGAGAATAGAGTGAAACAGCAAATGCTGTAAGGTTGTGAAATTCCTTGTGAGTTTCTGCCAAGCTAACTCTAATTTTACTATTAGTACCGCTTGGTCTTGTCTTTTATGTGGAGATTTTGGGATGGACAATTCGTGCCTGAAGCCTAACTTCACAAATTTCAATCAATCAAGTTGAATAAGCACTTCATCAAAATGCTTAATCTGTGATGAATTTACTTGTGTTGTTTTCTTCTACATGCGCCTGGCTGAATTGTTTTTGGTCAAAGGTGTGATAAATGCAGTTGTAACAAAATTTGATTAGAACTCAGGATATTTGCAAGGTCTAATAGTGTTTGGTCATTAATGGAAAACCAGTTGGTTTAATACCATTTTCAAAATGTTAAAATAAATAAATAATTTTCCTTTGATTTTCAAAAAATAAATAAAATAATTAAAAAAGAAAATAGTGAAATAAATAAATAAATAAATAAACAAAATGAATACATTAAGTAAGAAAGTTTCATCTCTAGCATATTAAGTGTTAAGACAAAGTGGCTCTGGCAAGCATTAACCCCTGCAAGGAATGATGCCATGCTCCTGGTGGATTGGAGGAGGTGAAGGATGCATGTACTCATTTGAAAATTGGAATACAGTTTCTGTGGGTTTTGAGGGCTTTAAATGCGAGTTTGTGTTTAATTTGTTATTTTAATACTTAAATGTTCATTTATTTAGCAGTGAGCTCAGTCATTACATGAGAATTGCCCTGAATGTGAACAAGCAATATATTTTGTTGCGTGGGAATTATGTGTATAATAAATTATCCAAGGAACTCATTTTCTCTGTTTAACCACATTCTGGAAGCGCTTCAATGACGCTTTTCTTGCTCTTAATGCTGCTGCACTGCAATCTTTTGCTTTGAAGGTCATTCCTTAATAGTTTCAATGCTTGACTTTCCAGTTTTAAGGGATGGCTGTGATGTCCCAGACTGGTTCATCTCATCTTATGCATTTTACGGGAATACAGTGTAAAGTTATAAACTATGAGTTCCATAGCATTACTAACAGTATGGAGGCCTTAAAAACAAAGGGAATCTTTTGTGGCATTTGTCTCTCAACATGGAATTCTTTAAAGGCAACAAGAAGTGTGAATTTCAATGCTGTTGAAGTACAGTACAGGCCAAGACATCAGGTGATTGTTGCTGCAAGTCCACCTACAGAAGATGCTGTCATTGCCACAGAGCCATTGACGAAAGAGGACCTTGTGGGTTATCTTATTTCTGGTTGCAAGCCTAAGGAAAAATGGAGGTCTAACTTCTAGCTTTGATTGGCACTTAAATTTTGCATGTGCATCTTGTGAGAAGCATCATTAGTGACCGCACCAAAGTTTAGTTAATACCTGTTTGAGGAAAAATAAGTAATACATTGGGTTTATCTTTCGGATTAATGCATTTCAGTTTCGTCCATTGTATTTTTACCACTTAGCTTCTTGGTTGTCTAAAATGAAATCATTGGGTGTCTTTTTTATTTTATTTTTTCCTCTTTTGCTGCTGCTACTGCTTTCTATTTTCTTTCCTTCTATTGAAAGAGGATAAGTTTGCTCACCGGCTATCTGAGTTTGTAGTTCATTTTGGGGGTGAAGTTGGTGCTTTGTGTTGATTTTTGGTGCTATTGGATATAGAAATTTAGCGTATGTCCTCTTCTCCTGTCTCTATCCTTTATCTCCTAGGTTATTTGATCATCAAATCGTAAATCTTTATTTTATTCTGGCTGACAACCCGTGTTATGATTTGAAAAGTGCAAAGCCATCTTATAACTTGGCTGCATATTAGGTGCCAGCTTTTTAGTTTCTTCTGGGTTTTTGAAGCTCAAATGATGCTGGTCATCTATTTTCTTCTTTTCCAGAGTTTCTCTGGTTACCAAACTGTTTGCTTCCAAAATTTATTTATAATTTTGATTTCAATGTTTTTGTTATTAGATCTGTGGGTGCATGTTTGAATGAAGCTGAATCATATTAAAGCTTTATCAAGAAATCTAGTCCTCCCTTTATATATGACTTTGTGGCTTCAACAGGATTGGGACTGAACATGAAAAATTTGGCTTTGAGTTTGGGACATTACGGCCTATGAAATATGAGCAAATAGCAGAGTTGCTTAATGGCATTACTGAGAGATTTGATTGGGAAAAAATAATGGAGGGTGACAAGATTATTGGACTAAAACAGGTATTAAAGTTTTCCTGGATATTTTCTGGTTATATATTGTCTGTTTAAACTTCTATTTGCTTCTCTATACAATGTATAGAGTGGTGAAGCTCCACTGTTCCATATCAATCTATATATCATTTTTCCCAAGTCATCTCAGTCACTTGTAGTGTTGACTTCTTCCCGTTTTCATTAACGTTCAAGATTTTCTGAATTTTTATACATTATCATTAATGTTCAAGATTTCCTGAATACTTATAACATATTTCCTCATTCATGTCAAATGCAGTCTGTTGTTGTAATATTGGAATTTCACCAGTTTAAATTCATTACATTTATTAGAGTAACTTCATTATCTTTTGTCAGGGGAAGCAAAACATATCCCTGGAGCCTGGTGGCCAATTTGAGCTCAGTGGTGCTCCCCTTGAAACTTTGCATCAAACTTGTGCTGAAGTCAATTCACATCTTTACCAGGTTAAAACACCTCTACTTTGAAGCTTGTTGCTATTTGCTGCTTAAACACACTACACGCAAGTTCTGTTTAGTTTAAATTTGCATTTAATGCACAGGTTAAGGCTGTTGCAGAAGAGATGGGGATTGGATTCCTAGGAATTGGCTTCCAGCCCAAATGGGAACGTAAAGATATACCAATTATGCCCAAGGTTGATTCTATTCACAGTTGATATCTTGAGATGACAAACATAATGGATATGGCAATATTTATCTGTCCAAGAGAGTAATAAGTAATGGATAAGCTTGCAATTCAAGGGTACTGCCCTGGCATTTATGGCTGTTTGGAATAGGAGTTTGATTTAAGGAAAAGAAATAATTTCTTCACTATCATTTACTCCAATGAGTACTATATTTGAATTAGATCCTTGCATTTATGATATCAAGTGAAATAATTCCTTTTTTCTTTTGTTGTTGTGGAAAAACACAGAACTACTTCTATTTTTATTTTTTAAAGTATTACAATGGTGGTGTTCAACTCTTTGTTTGGCATCAGAGTCCCGAGCACCTTAAAATATGGCACAATCATATATGTAACTTACTTTTTTGAAGTATAGATTCTGCTAGTCCTTTTTATTTAAAAAGTATCCTTTCTTTTGCAAATATTTGACTTTATAAGTTATTAAATCTTGACAAGCTGCCAGTTGCACTTACAAAATAAATTGGCTCAGGGAAGATATGAGATTATGAGAAATTACATGCCAAAAGTGGGATCACTTGGACTTGACATGATGTTCCGGACATGTACAGTTCAGGTGAGAGAGCGTGAATCTTTTATTCATTTAGTCACTTGAATTACTTAATTCATGACTATGTCTTGTAAGAAATCCCCACTACATCCACCTTCCCCTGTTGAATGGGTTAAAATATCTGTTTGTATTACTAAAAGTTAAAGCACATAAGTACGTATATAACAGGTGAATCTGGATTTTGATTCTGAAGCTGATATGATAAGGAAATTCCAGGCTGGTCTTGCATTACAGCCTGTAAGTACATTATTTCTCATTATTGGAATTGCATTTGATTATTTGAAATCTGACTAGTTAGTAAAACAGATAGCTACAGCATTGTTTGCGAATTCACCTTTCACCGAGGGGAAGCCGAATGGCTATCTCAGCATGAGAAGGTTCTTCACCTTTTTCCATAATTTAGTTTCTCAAGACTTGTCTTTCCATTTGAATTTTATCTACACCAATTGTATCGTTAGGAATAATGACTAATTTGTTCCTGGATTAAGTTTTCCAGTGCTTCATGTTAAGTAATAATTTTTTATAATCTCTTTTTCTCTCTCTACCAGCCAAATTTGGACAGATACCGACAATAACCGCACTGGTATCCTTCCATTTGTCTTTGATGACTCTTTTGGGTGAGTTTCTATATGATTTCCCATTAGTCAGACAAAAAATCTTAAGTGTTTGTCCCCTTTTTGGTTAAAATGGAACGATCAATAACAAAGGGAAATTATTGTTGTCTGCTCGTGTGATCACAGAGTATTTACGTATACATCTTTCTCTGAATTTACATTGCAATTTCTCACAACTGGCACATCACGGAATATTGACTTAAAAACTTGAAATACGAGTTTTATTCATCATGGATATTCCGCTCTGCATTCACCTTGTAGAACTTCTATAACTGTTATGCACCAATGCTTTTGCTCGGATATGAATAGTATCATTAATATATTACTTCATGCTTTAAGTACCCTGCTACTTGTTGGCACAGGTTTGAGCAATATGTAGACTACGCTCTTGATGTTCCAATGTATTTTGTCTATCGGAAAAAGAAGTACATTGACTGCACTGGATTATCCTTTCGGGTTATCAGCTTGATCTCAAAATGGATTTCACTATTTTATATAATTCTTTTTCTTTATGTGACTTCGTTATTCAATTTGAATATTTTGCAGGATTTTATGTCTGGTAAACTTCCCTGTCTTCCGGGTGAATATCCAACCCTCAATGATTGGGAGAATCATCTTACAACAATATTTCCCGAGGTATACTTGAACTGAAATTATTTGGCTGAAAGCCTCTTATCAGTAATGTAAATTCTGTTGTTAGAATCCTGTATTTGTTGAAAGCTTTGTAAATTTCTGCCACATCTCATTTCAGGTCAGGCTTAAAAGATATTTGGAGATGCGGGGTGCTGATGGAGGACCTTGGAGGAGGCTATGTGCGTTGCCTGCATTTTGGGTATGCTCTCTCTTTAGTATGCATTTTCACGATATAAATATATTTGTTGTGTTGTTGGATAATAGCTTGAATTTTATTTAATAATTTTGAAATTGAATTATATATTGTTTTACTTGATGCTCTGAATATCAAACCTGGAGTGAGTAAAGGGGGAAAAATAAAGAAGAAAGAAAACATAAAAAATGAAAAAAAAAAAAATGAAGAAGAGAGAATTCTTGGTTAATGTATTATCTTAAAAATTTAAGAAATGCTTGTGTGGATAAATTTTAATGTAGTTGTGAATCTAAAGAAAAGAGATTGCAGGGCTGACAGTAACACGCAATATGCATGTCCCACTTACTAAAATTTTTCTGCTTCGGTAGGCTTGATTGGTTCTGATTATTCGTAATGTTTGTTGACTGGCTTCATCTGAATATGTTAACTATGCTGTTATCGAATTTCAGGTGGGCATCTTATATGATGACCTCTCTCTACAAAGTGTTTTGGATATTACAGCTGACTGGACTCCAGAAGAAAGGCAGATGCTGAGAAATAAGGTAAAGTTTCAATTGGCAGATCTGTGACGCACCGCGTTTTGTTGAATCAAGTTGTCTGAATTCTTAATCTATTAGGAAGAGGGGCACAAATCTGCATATAATTATGTCTTCAACCCGCCCCTCTTATGTGTAGGCTGCATATAATTGTTTCTGTTTTTATCTTTGTCTTGCACTTCATTTCTGTTACAAGCTCAGCTTTGTTATCATGTACTTTGACATCTGTTCTGAGATCAGATCTTAAGACTTACGATCAGAAGTGCAATATAACTGATTTCTTATTCAAAATTACTTGAGTGTCCTCATTTCTTTATGAGATGATTTTGGATTAGCTTGTTCATCTGCCTTCCTTCCTGCATCTTTTGCTTTTCTGGCTTTGCTGACAGTGTTTTTTAATTAAAATAAAATTTATGTATTGTAGGTTCCAAAACTTGGTTTGAAGACGCCCTTCCGAGACGGACTGCTGAAGCATGTTGCACAAGAAGTAGTACAGTTAGCTAAGGTGACACTTATAACATCATTATATATTGCTGGTTGTCACTTGTAATAAGTTAAAAAGAGGTTTTCTTTGTTATTCCTGTGTACTGATTTTTGTATCAATGTCTTTTTCACAGGAAGGATTGGAGAGGAGAGGCTATAAGGAAACTGGATTTCTTAACGAATTGACCGAGGTGGTTAGAACTGGTATGCAATTGATGTCATTATTCTTCCTGTGTTTTTTTGGTTTGCTTATATGTGTACTTGCATGTTCTCCCACTGATTTTACCTTTACAAATGTGTTAATGTATCACTTTTTAGCATGTGAGATAATTTTGTCAATCTTGGAAATACGTATAGTTAATCTAACAACATGTGAGATGATTACTTTCATTACTTATTTTATGTACAACATATCCATATATATTTGTAAACAAAAACTCTTTTTTCACTTTTTTATTGAGCTTATAAGGTAACACAAATGCACATTCACCTTGCACTGCAGTTGCAGATATCATACCGAGTATAACATCTATTCGTGCCGTTATCAGTTTCCAGTAGTTTTTGACACCTTTTATGTATCATTCCGGTGGCAGGAGTTACCCCGGCTGAAAAGCTACTAGAATTGTACCATGAGGAGTGGGGACAGAGTGTGAATCCCGTTTTTGAGGAGCTGCTCTACTGAGGTGGTTCGAGCTTAGGTTTTTTATATTGTCAAATTTCTGCTTCTGACACCAGGTGTTACAATTGTTTTCCTATTGTCAATGTTTCCCTTCAATATTTGGTTCTATTGTGGGATTTCAGTACATTGCTTCTACCTTTCAGAATAAGGTATTAAGGTTAGATGTGATAACCTTCTTGGCCCAAAAAGGAATCATATGCTCTGACAGAATCAGTTGGAACTTTTCACAGTGAAACTTACTGCTTGGTAATTCAAGAATGATGCTTATGATTACTGATAGCATCATTTGCCTTTTGGTCTTCCATGAGTTCTTTTATGGATTTATCCTTGTAAATTACACGTGATTTATTTTGTTGGGTGGAAAATCGACTGGATCCATGCTATTCATATCCTTCTGAAAATGGTAGGAGGGACAAGGAGAGGGTGGCCGAAGAAACTCAAAGGAAAAATGAATCTGTTTCTAGGTTGCCAACTTGTTTAGCTCGTTGATCTGATAAAAATGTGCTCTGAGATTTCAACTGTGAAAGTAGTACACGTATGTGAGAAGTTTATGCAATCAAATGATCTTAAGCATGTTGTACGTCTCGTCTCAAGAAACAAGTTTGTTGTTTCTTCAACGCGATGTAGATATCTTTGCGAGTAGGGGAAGAATGTTCAAAAATTGGTATTCTTCTGGCCTTGGGGGAGCTCATCCCAAGCCCACATGGCCAT
This sequence comes from Nyctanthes arbor-tristis, assembly GCA_963692815.1. Lineage (NCBI taxonomy): Eukaryota > Viridiplantae > Streptophyta > Magnoliopsida > Lamiales > Oleaceae > Nyctanthes > Nyctanthes arbor-tristis. The sequence goes on along the minus strand of CAVNYN010286201.1, from coordinate 28,315 downwards.
GTGCTCTCATTCTCCCACTGCTTCCCCACCATGTTATCCGTTGTTGTATAATTTGCTTGTTTCGTTATCATATATCAGCTATTTTTGGCTGGTTCTGATCCTGGGACCATTGAGTCTTTAGGCATCATATCTGATGAACATTAACATGTTCGGTATTCAGGCCAGAGTATTGGACAGCATAATGAAGAACGCTTTTCAAGTGCCGATTGCTGATATTTTACTTTCCTTGCTATGATACATGCATATGGAAAACGACTGATTCCCAAGGTTTAAAAGATGATAATAAAGTGTGATAGACATCGAGGGGATCCTTTCTTTCTTGCTTCGTATTTTTTCCCCACATTTCTCGAAGCATTTTCTTCATACGAATTTAAGCCCGCTTCGGTATTGATTACGCTTTTTCTTAGTGCATTCGTGACGATATAGATGCCCATATTTGCTATTCAAATTTACTTTTAAGTAAATAGTTAAATCAATCACATTTACATATTTCATAAAACTCATGTGTTGCATAGCTCTCTACTATTTTTCATTAAAACTCCATTAAAATAAGTTCACAAACGGGCACATAATTTTATTATTATTATTTTTTGTAGATTTCTCTGTACTTTTGGTTCATAAAAGATTTCTTTTTGAAAGTACAGTTATAAATTGTATTGTAATAGTACAAATATGCATATGTAGTCCTATTTAAATACAACGCAAATAAATCAATAATATAAACTTTCATATAGAGACTCAGCTTTAGCCCCTTAACAAATGGGCTAAGGCTTCATTGACGTTTCATGAAGGACTTGTTTGTAGCTTTTAATCAACTAAAATAAATAACTGATTAATGAGTCAAAATTCAAATATTTTCTATAAAATATATATATATATATATATACACACATTTACTCCATTATATCATTTCTCGAAAATCTTCTTTCCAAAAGATCAAAGTTACAATGAACAAACTCTAAGCCTTTCAGCCGATCATTAACCAGACCGGCTCCAAGAAATTGTGAATACAAATTTAGTAGTAGTAACAATTAATGAAATTGTGCAAGCTAGAAATTTTCTGAAAATTTGAGTTTTGTTTTGCTGTAAAAATGGTTCACGAGTCGAGTTTCTCTTTAGAGTGAAAAATTTCCACAAGAAAGGCAAGGTTGCCATTAGGAAAGATGTGATATATATTATTATGAAACAATAATTTAGGTACAGACAGCTTATCTTAACTCTTATCATCACTTTCAAACAACATTTTGATCCCAAACATTATTGCAATAATTAGCATAAAATAAGATTTTAGAAATAGTTCTTTAAAACCAACAAGCTGTTTCATATGTCATGATCTTTACATAACAATCCTGTCTTATTCTACAATCTTTTTCTGCATGCAAAAAGCAATAATTTATTTATTTTTTAATCCATTGTCAAAGGGAGAGGAAGATACATCTAGATTTTCTTGTAGTAGGTTATAGAATTTCAAGAAAGATCGAATACGGGGAAAGTAAATTGTAGAAGTTATGTTCGTCCTTATCTGCATATACACATGTAAATTTTCAAGGAAGCTCGAAGTTATATTTGGCGATCTCCTAATTTATTACACCATTTATGAGATGAGAACATATGGCCAACCATCCCTTTTGTGAGAGCTGGAATTAGATGTGGAAGTGACAATATTATCTTCAATAATTGAACTATCCTACCTCTCTCACCCTCTATGCCATCAAAATGTCGCACCAAGATGTCACACCACTCCATTTGGCTGCACCTAATATTACCTTTAAAATATATTTGAATAAAGTGCTATCTCGATACATGTTATAAAAGTCTCCGTAAATTGTAAAAGAGACTTCTTTTGTGTGATATCAACTAGAAAAAATTAATAATTACGACTTCCTTTCATCAATAAATAAGAAGTTCAACTTCCCTTACTTTTTCCCACTATAACTTCTTCGTATTACATTGAGCTAGTATGCTCTTGCCACATGACATGACTTGAAGTTTTTATGATCTAAATGGACATCATAATAATAGAATCAATGTGATAAAGTAATAAAAAATTGTCTCGTTTGAATTTTATAAGCCCTCTTCTCTAACCCATTACTTCTTGTCACATTGCCTTCCCTTCTCCCTCTCTTCCCCCTACTTGAGAGATGTTGATCAGAATCGCCTTGAGTATCTATTTAGTATTTTGGCAAAACTCTCAATCAGTAGTGAGAGGCGAATGAGAAAAGATATTGCACTAGATAAAGAAGATGAGGTAAGTGATGTATAAAGGATATATTTCAAAATATCAGCTTAATTAAAAATTAAAAACAATCAAGGGAAGTTTATTTTTTCTTTTTCCTTTGCCCTTTCCAACTTTCTTTAAACAAATTCTTTAAATCTAAAATCAAGAACATGGTAAAAATTAAAATGGCTAAAAATTTGAAACCTATGAAGCCACATGGTCTTGTCTCCTTCATTTCCAGCTCACAATTCCTGTTTAATCTTTGACACTTTCTGCAAATCTATGCCCACTTAAAAATTATTGATCCTATTTCTCCGTTATTATTTTTCGGTTCGAGTATTCGAGTTATATAGATTATACTCAATAGTACTGAGGATGAAAAAGAAGTTAAACTCTTGTTTTGCTATATAACATTGCCAACCAAACATGCTCTAAAGACCCCACAAAAAAAAAAAAAAAGTATCAATGTCTTAATCACAAATCATCCAATTTTTACTACAAAAACCCATTTCTAGTTCATTCTTCCCTGCTCTCTCCCTTCACCAAATTCTTGAGTTTCCATTTTCTCAAGTTTTGATTCAAGAAAATGAGAGAAATTCTTCACATTCAAGCTGGGCAATGTGGGAACCAGATTGGGGGCAAGTTTTGGGAAGTTGTTTGTGATGAACATGGAATTGATCCCACTGGAAACTATGTGGGAACCTCAAGGGTTCAACTTGAAAGAGTTAATGTTTATTACAACGAAGCAAGTGGTGGGAGATATGTCCCAAGGGCTGTGCTTATGGATCTTGAGCCTGGAACAATGGACAGTTTGAGGACTGGTCCTTATGGCCAAATTTTTAGGCCTGATAATTTCGTCTTCGGGCAAAATGGAGCCGGAAATAATTGGGCTAAAGGGCACTACACTGAAGGAGCTGAGTTGATTGATGCTGTCCTGGATGTTGTTCGCAAAGAAGTCGAGAATTGTGATTGCTTGCAAGGTATGAAAGCTTATTTGACCATGCTTAAAAGCACACTTAAACAGTAAACAGAAACACACTGTTCAAAGAAGTCTGATAAATTTTCTGTGCTAAGGCTTCTAGTAGTCTGGATTTTCTTTAAAACATTTCTTTTTGCAGAAATTGTGGTAGCCTAAAAATTGTTCCAAGATTTTCATTTTTATCCATTTTAGTGCTTAATCCGTTTATACTACGTACCTAATATGTCATTGGTGTATTCATCAGATAGTTTCTTTCTGTGACAGTCAATAAATGTTCTTTCTTGTTGCCTATTTCGTTTTAGCTGTTTAATCATTCGTGAAGACAGAGAATGTTGATTCATTGGATTAGTTTTTCAACGGATTTCGATCAGAATCCCCTGTTCCACTGCACATTGATGATTCTCTGTTTCAAGATTTTCATCTTCTGTATTGATCAGACTGTTCCTTTGTGCCACAGGATTTCAAATCTGCCATTCGCTTGGAGGTGGAACTGGTTCTGGGATGGGGACACTGCTCATATCCAAGATCAGGGAAGAGTATCCTGATAGGATGATGATGACTTTCTCAGTGTTCCCGTCTCCCAAGGTTTCTGATACGGTGGTTGAACCCTACAACGCCACGCTCTCGGTTCACCAACTCGTTGAAAATGCTGATGAGTGTATGGTTCTTGACAATGAAGCTCTTTATGACATTTGCTTCCGCACATTAAAGCTAACGAATCCAAGCTGTAAGTAAAAATCACCGTCCTGTTTAGTACTGTCAAGTCTTGTTGAATGCGGTGTGTATAGTGTTATAACAAACTGAATATGTTATTGGTTGCAGTTGGTGATCTGAATCATTTGATTTCAACAACTATGAGTGGAGTAACATGCTGTTTACGTTTCCCGGGCCAACTGAACTCTGACCTGAGAAAATTAGCCGTAAACTTGATCCCATTCCCCCGGCTACACTTCTTCATGGTTGGTTTTGCACCCTTGACATCGCGTGGATCACAACAGTACCGTGCCCTGACCATCCCAGAACTTACTCAACAAATGTGGGATTCCAAAAACATGATGTGTGCTGCCGATCCACGCCATGGCCGGTACCTAACTGCCTCAGCCATGTTCCGGGGCAGAATGAGCACAAAAGAGGTTGACGAGCAAATGATTAATGTACAGAACAAGAACTCCTCATACTTCGTCGAGTGGATACCAAACAACGTTAAGTCGAGCGTTTGTGACATCCCACCAACAGGGCTTTCTATGTCATCGACATTTGTGGGGAACTCTACCTCGATACAAGAGATGTTTAGGCGCGTTTCCGAGCAGTTCACCCTCATGTTCCGTCGCAAGGCTTTCTTGCACTGGTACACTGCTGAGGGAATGGATGAAATGGAATTTACTGAGGCAGAAAGTAATATGAATGATTTGGTTTCAGAATATCAGCAATATCAGGATGCTGCTGCTGATAATGAAGAAGAATATGATGATGAAGAAGAAGAAGAGGATTTGAACAATTAGCAGAGGTCAATTGTTTGATACCTTGTGTTTATTGATGTTTTTTGCAGCATGAAAAAATGAGACCCCACAGCCACCCCCTCCCCCCACCCCCAAAGAAAAATCCCCTTCCTATATTGTATTTGTGTGAGTATTATCATATTGTTTTTATATTGGTCGATTATTATTTGTACATGTTTGTATAATTGTATTTCCTTTTATAAATAATATGTTAACCTCCTTTGATCCAGTTGCAAGTTTGGAAATACAACACCCTTTTTCGAACCGAGCTTAATAGAGTAGTGAAAAAGAATTCATGATATCGACTATTGAGTTTCTGATCTGACCGAAACTCGTGCTTTATGTTTATAAACCGCTACTGGAATGCAGCTAAAATCTTTAAACTGGGAAAGTAACATATAATTTTTCAATAGAAGTAAATTATCTGCACAACAAATCCACAACAAACTAGAAATAAGTAACAAGGCAGCCAAAACCAAGAAAGAAAAGCTAATGTCATGAGATAACCGAGCCATGTAGCACTGTACATATATCAGGGCAAACTCTCGAGTCCCTTTCCGTAACTCGATGGTCTGTCCATCTCGGCATGTCATCTCACAGAATGGCATTGAATTTTTTTCCTAGAGTTTGCTACTTGAAAAAAGTCAGACAACTGTCCATGGCGGAATCTTACCCGGCCAAGTAGAATCGGAATAGAATCCTTCTGGTGAATCAACTCGTCAAGGATGTAAATGATGCAGAATGTGCTTGCATATATTGCTTGCAAAGTCGAATAGGCTTCGATATATTTAGTCCAGAAACCAAAAGGCCTGTATTTGTAACTGCCTCCAGGGAAATTGCTCGACAAAAACTCACTAGTTTCAGGAAGTTTGCCTCTTTTCTTCAAGTATTGATCCCTCTTTGAGAGCAATTTGTGCCTCATTCTCCTTCCCTAGAGCGAAAAGTGCAGCCGCTTGTAAATATGAAGCTATATGCCAAACAGGGGAAATGACCTGTGCTTGCACTGCGTCATTGAGGGCTTCCTGCGGCATATCATTCATGAGATATGACAAACTACGGCGTGCAAAAACAGTTGGCGAGAACATTGCCGCAACACCAATAAACTGCAAGAATAATTACAGAAAAGCACTCTACTGTTAAACGACTGGATACCTTCCAAGAGCATAATGAAAAACAAACAGGTATTATCCAGGGGCACATATCTGTTATGGAGTTAATCGATGTTCTAACCTCAGTGTAACATTCAATTGCAGCCGCAAATTCTTTATGCCGGAATGCCACGTCACCCTTTTTCTTGGAGTTCAATTTGTCCTGCATCTCATCAGTCCACATCTGGAACGAAAGCTGTGCGTGGTATACATGCGATTATGAGACATTTTTTTAGTTGTCAGCCCAAACGGAATTAAACAAAGGTCAAAATGGAAGTTGTGTGACGACATGGCAATAGATCGAAACATTGCTAATATCACTCGCATGTAAAAAAGAAATATGCAAATGTGAACGTAATAGTCATTATGCAAAACCAACCAAAACAAATGCACAGCTGAGATTACAACACATCCATGGTCCTGAGGGTACTAAAATAGGACAGCATCAACAGTAACATTTCAGTGAAAATTAATTTTCTGTACACTGTGATGTGGAACTTCAAACTTATAAATCTGATCAACCAGAAACAAACCTCAGCTGCTGCGCCCTCGTCGTCTTTGTACCCAAGTTTTTCTAGTATCTCATGCATAGCAGTCAAATCCATTCTCAAACACGCTTCACCAAGGGCCGATAGAGACATTACCTCATCACGATGAGAGATACCCATTAATTCATGAGAAGGAATCTGCAGAAGTACATTACCAAATGTCATCTGATGTCTCATATTATTACAAAGATTAAGAAATGACAGATACGGTATAACATACTAATGCAGATAATACTTATAGTAAGAGGCACACAGTCACAAAAATGCCATGATTAACATACTCTTTTCTACTTGCAGAAATAATTATGACATTCATAGAAAATTATGTAAGGCTATGAAATTAAGGATAAAATAACGAGGGTCCAGTTATTCAATTTAATCACTCCTGATTATTGCTCTTAACATATCTGATAAATTTCCTATTTAAACTGTAGAAAGAGTATGAGGTCATTCTTTAAGACAACACAGACGTTTGCTGTCATGAAGTTGAGAATAATATGCACAAGTGCAACTTTTTCCTGTAGAAAATGGATGTGTCGAACTAGAAAATTCAATTTAAGATGTAAAGTGTACACTGCTTGCCAATATATTACAGCACTTTCCACATACAATTTACATTCCAGTGGTACAGAAACTCAAAAATGAACTCAATAGAATAGGTATTTGTCTATAAATATATATTTTTTTTTCAAAATGCATACCCAATTACTGAAAGAAAAATACGCTGAAACTTAGAAATACATGTAGGCAAGAATCATTAGCAACACTGGACGAGTCTAAAGTTATAGTTCATATGGATGTAATGCCAAGAAATTGAAACCAACCAAATGCCAAACTCCAGATGGATCCCAAAAAACTTACATATAGTAGGCTAAAAAAGAAGGTACTAGACTAGGAAAGCGAAAGAAAAAATGGTATTATTGAATCCTATGTTAGAAATATTGATTACGCAATAGAATTTGGCTAAACAAATTACATCCACCAATCACATGGGACCCACATGGTATACACAAAATTAGGTCACCTCATTCTCATAAAATCTGTTTCTGTTTTGGAATAGAAATAGACTGCTAACATAGGCGAAGCAACAATTAACAAATTAGCATTTGGCTATAGCAAATGAGAGTCAACTGTGCAATAAGGCATCTTGAGAAATACATTTCCGCAGACAACTAAGGGATAAGTTTAAAAGGTTAGTTGATGAGTCTAATTGACATGCCATTATAGAAAACAACCAACCTCAGATTCCTTTTGAAGAGGAATCAATGCAGCAACTAATGATTTTGGATTCGGCCTCTCGCGGGGTTCATATTGTAAACATCTTGACGCTAAACGTACCAACTCAGTTCCATCATCATTAGAAAATTGCCCTTCCAAGCAAGAATCAGTTAACATTTGAAGATTCCTGTCCCTTATCAAATCAAGGGCCTGACACCATTTGATTAGAATCAGAACAAATGAAAAGAAATGTCAAAAGTAAATATTAACCACAAAAACTAGCAAATCACATTTTTTACCAATATCAGATATGATAGAAATCCACTCCATCCATTCAAAAGGTGAAGAGTGAGTAATATCCTATCACCACACATCAGAATTGATAGTAGGCTACATTCAGCATCTGGAATCAATATTGTTTATAGATCCACTGTTCTTGAAAGCAAATTTACCTAATTGTGTAACACGTGTCTTCTTTAGAGAGGCCAAAAGAGAAGGAAGAGGATAAAAGAAGCTAGATATTGGCAAATCTACTGAGAGCATCTCCAACGCATGGTGTGGATTGGGGGTGATGTGAAGGAGAGAGATAGAGAGAAGATTATCTTAATTGAAGAGGAATGGAAAGATGTGTAGAGAAAAAAAGAGCGGAAAAGTGAAAAAGAAGAGAGAGGTAAAAAGGAATTCAAAAATAATGACAAAATAGTAGTAGGAGATTTAAAGTTGGATGTGGGAATGTAGAAATGGCACTGGAAACAATGAAGAAAAAGTGGGGAAAAGAGATAAAAGTGATAAAATTTAAATTGTCCGCCACTTGATTTTTTGGACTCTATCTCTCTAGTCTCTCCTCTATAGACATCCAACAAGGAAAGGTGCACTGGAGATGCTCTGAGCATGTGATACATATTCCAAGTTATCACATTCAGGTATAATCGGAATTTAACTAATTTTATGATACTTCAAATATCTAGAATCATTGGAAGATCAAAGTCATAGCAAATACTCTGCTTCTCATTTACATGTTTTGGTAATTACCATGAGATTATGGAGAATGCTTCTAGTGCCTAAATTGAATAAGAAATTGAGAAATGATATACATGCATGCATCAGATGGGGTATGCAAACATACACAGACCACAACATATGGTATGTGACTCCTATGTGATGAGGTGCATTACCAGATAAAGAAATGCATATTTCGTGCTCACTTACCGAGAGGGTACATATCATTGCTAGCTAAATTATACTCAACAAATTACACGACATCAGTAAACTGTAATAAATGCAAAGTATATAGTTTATGCAAAAAGGACAAGGTGTGGCTCCTTAAATTTCAAGAAAATACTTTTTTGTCAGATTAATCACACTGCATTTTTCTAGAGAGTAATTTCTACATCGATATTCATGAGATAGTCAATAAATAATATTAATAGCCATGAAATCTGACTCAGAAAGTTAGATAGACCTGAAGGAATAAGACTTACGTGGCTAGGAGGAATGTGCTTTCCGCTGAGAAGGTCAAGCAAAAGTGTGCCGAAGCTATATGTAACACTCTCGGGGGTAACCCTTCCTACAAAAGTTAGAGCCTCCTTGTCAATACTACAGTAATTATCTTACAGATACAAACAAGGCAAAACGTAACTTGGAACATACAAAGGACCTGGATAATTCATCATAGTAATAAACATTTTTGAAAGACACGAACTTATCGTATGATAGATGCAATAATGGATACTAAAATCAAAATAACCAAGAAGGTCGGTTTTGACATGCATTAATTTGACCAGGTCTTCTCTTCATCAATTTCTGCTAAACTATGGTCTTAAATAGAAAAAAATATAAAACTAATTATGATAGAAATACCATTTAAGACTTCTGCCATGATGATACTAAATTCTCAAAGAACCATATTGATACTAATTATTTAAGACTGCATCACAAACATCATCATAAGCAATTAAGAGTCTCAGATGTATACATCACAAGCAAAGAAAGTGGAACAGCCGAACATGAAGCGGAATTTGATATTCAATTAAATTGACACTTGAAAATGATCTATCAGATAATAGATTGTCTGAAAATTTAATAAGTTATCAGCACATTAAAACATCATATATGGAGTGTCAAGCCTATTCTAATTATTCTTTATTACCCAAAAGAACTTTTCACTAGAGCATATTAATATCCCATAGCGACAGTCAGAGAGCATAACACATTTCATACAGGAGAAACACATTACGTTAATCTTTGCATCTGAACTATATGTTGACTTAGATGAGCCAATAGCAGGAAAAGTTTAACAACATAATATTGTTAAATTATTATAACATATAATTACGACACATGATCAAAATACTGTGTCCTCCCACTAAATCTTACATTAGATTTTGAAACTATGTTTCTTCTTTCTATAGGTATGAACAGTACCAGTCCTTAGGTATTCTGGAGGAGTAAATGCCAAGTTGGTGCTGTAGCTTTTCCCATCCCTACTGTTCTTCATCAAACCAAAGCATGACATTCTGGGATTACCATCCTGTGACATAGTAATGGTGAGTACATTGTACACGCACATAACTGATAACACAACAAAAATGAGATGTCAAGAAGTAATGCTTCTGGTAAATACATGCTTACATCATCAAAGACTATTCTGTAAGCATTAAGATCATGATAAAGAGCACGTCCTTTGCTTGTACAGTATTCCAGAGCTTGTGCAAGGTATAAAGCCACCCTTAACCGCATTGCCCACTTCATAGGTTGTGTTTCCCCTGAATCAAAAGATAAGTGGAGTAAAAGAAAGCACAAAGATGAATGACCAAATAAATCTGATACTTGGAAACTACTGAAGTAAATTGAACCACAGGTGCTTGTTTCTAGGAACTCAAATATAGCTTGCAAATCATAGATTTAGGCGCACCTATAGAACACAAACTCAGATATGACACCTAGAGATTTACTCCCTCCCCCAAAGTAAAACCTTAGCTGCTACTAAAATGGTTTTGGAACAGACAAAAAAGGAAATTGATATGAAGCCTGAGAAGAAAAACTGGAGTTTCAGCAAGCTTTGCCAGCTTATAAGGAGGAAGAGAAGGATGATTGCATGGACAAAATAAAGTGTATACTGCAATAACTGACAAGTGGCAATGTAGTAATATAGATCTTAAGGAGTAGTTCAAAACTTCCTACCAAAAGCTACTCTGTTCTCACTATATCCCATAGATTCAGAAAGATTTCATATTCTGGTTATTCAGAAGACTTTGGTTCAATCTAACGCATAATTGTCATAATCCTATGCCACATAATTCAGACAATCACAAGAGCAGGTAGTAAGAATGAAAATAGAAGCACCGCTTCACATACTTACAGTGAAATAAATGTTTAGCAAGGGTCTCATTGGGCATAAATTCTGCAACAAGCAACCTTTCTTCACCTTCCCAGCAGCAACCAAGTAAATTTGCTAATCTATGGTTGCGGAGTTGGCCAACAGATCTTGCTTCTTCCTGAATTATCAGAGTATGTTCAATATACTCAAAGCAGTTGAGTTTTTAGAAAGCATGAAAAGACTTAACAGATAAAAAGGTACACACGACACAATTGTTTATACATTCTGAATCAGTCCAACCTCTCCACTGCCCGCCCAGAGAATGGGGAAAATAAATAAATAAATAAAATAAATTGAGAAAATGGCAAAGAAGACTAATCTTTTATGGAATACAAAATCCACCTCTGAGGTGAAACAAAACTGGAGAAAAGTAGCTAGGCAAAAAGGTTAAGACATCTTGGTCATATTGATCGGGAGATACATTATAAACAAACCAATGTTCTTGCCAGCATTAAGATATCACTTGCTCAGGTGCTTGTCTGTATAACTGCTTACCAAGAACTGACGGGGATCTGGCCAAGCAGACCTATTAAAGCGTTTTACAGCAATCCGTCTCTGATTTTCTAACTTGCCCTTATAAACGACATTTGGCGCTTTCTCCCCATGCTCTGAAACAATATTCTCCACAGCAAATCCAGATGTAGCTATCCTGAGTTGCTCAATGGAGAATTCACGGAATACAGGCAAATCGCAGACGTCACTCTTCTCATCATTTTCTGCAAAGAAACCTTCAAAGTCAAGTTATCCATATTAATTACTCAAAGGAGAAAAAGGGAAGGAGACAAATAACACACCAGCATTATGTGCCTCAAGTACCGGTCCCTTCTGCTCCGAGATTAAACAACAGGAGGTGAATTTAGAACACTTGCAGCCCATTACAAAACCACCTTTTAGAAGTAAACACAATTCAGACCTCAAACTTCCCGAATTGCCTCTAGCTTGTTATTCACAAACTCCTCATCTGGCTTCATATTCCAAAAATGCAATATAAGTAAGACATATCGTGTTAACTATATTTTCCTAATAAATTTCAATACAATGGTACCAAGAAAGTAAAACAGAAAACCAGAATATTGAATCATACTGTACTGGAATCTGACAATATCAGCTAAAAATTGCCATTATAAAAATTGCCATTAAGGCATAAATAATGTAGGCCGTGTTCCTGATGGTATACTCTACAGTTTCATGCATATGTACTAACTCTAGGTATTTTAGGTGTATACCCGTGGGTTTGTTTAGGCATAAGTGAAGCTCTATCACGCTCTCAATTGATCAATATTTTAACATCTTTGTAAAAGTAGGCACTTTTAATAATCTCTGCATATTTGAACTTTCAAGTAAAACACGAGTGTCCCAATACAATTTCCATAAGTTGCCATAAGAAACGCAGATAACTTTTTTTTTTTTTTGGTTGAAAGGGAAGCAGAAAACTTGTTCGGATAGATACAACTGAACTAAAATGGGCATGACGGTTGCGGAGGCATCACATTTGCATCTGATGGTAATGTATAAGAAGAAGCTCAAATCTTCAGTTAAATCACGATGCAAAATGGAGAACTAATAGTTCATAAATTTAACAAGTTACCTTTAGCAGAGGTTCAAATCCGGGTCAACTAAAACAAACCAAATCCTTATTTTTTTAATTGGGAATCCCAGGGCTTTCAACTTTCTGTAGCACCGCTTCAAAAAGCTTCCTTTTAAAGCTGAGTCAACCCAGTAATTCACCTGACCCAGATATCATTTTCAGTCAATCAAAGTCATAAAATTAAAGAATCAAGGAAAGCCCATTCTCTAAAACTGGGAAAGAAAATGTTATTACAAAAGAACCTAAAAGGAAAACCATTTTTTCCTTAAACATGATTTGCTCAAAGCAAAGTGGAAGTCTTTAATTCCATATTTGGGGGTCCATTATCATACTTACAAAATCTCATTTTCCAAAAATGAAAATAAAGTTGCTACAAATAACAGAAACAGATAAAAAGAGCAGCAAAAAAGAACCTTTTCTTGATTAAAAACTTGATTTGGTCAAAGCACAAAGGGGAAGTCTTTGATTCTATAAATTCTTTTGTGTGCATTTAATCATTCATATATATTCATATAATGAAGTTGCATGTGCGAGTGGTGGCTGAGCAGAGAATCAAAACAGCGATCGGAAAAAATGTCGGGGGTATATGTATAGACAGGTGTATATATCGAGACTGATGGGTACAGATTTGTGTTCAGAGTGCAGTGTGTAGTGTGTTTTTTCAAGTGTGTCTCTAATGCATATTTTTTTTTCCCCATTTTCCACCGACATTTTTATTTATTTATTTACTTTTTTTATTTCCCTTTTTTTTGTATTTTTAATTTAATTGACAGTTGTATTTTCATCTTGTCAAATTGAGTATTTCTTACATGATAATAAACATTTTGAACTTGGAGTTTCTTTTCCGCTGAACACTGAGTTCGTTTCTTAAAAGTCAGCACCCCACATAAGAAATAACTCATGTATAATGAGTCAGATTTCATCACGAGATAGTGCTCATTTGAAAATTTTTGTTTGAACTTGATTCTTTGTTAGAATATAGTGAAATGTTGTTAAATAGTCAAAGTTCCATGCATGGGGATGCACTGCAGTATTGAGAGAAATAAATTCGATGTGAGGGTTAATAAAAGCAAGCTCACGCATCTAAATGAATAAATTTTATTTTTTTAAAACGTTTATGAAAAAAAGTAAATTCACGCATCTTGACCTTGAAACTAAATTCGATGTGGGGGTTAACAGCACAAGCAAGGCCATGCAGCCTGGCATTGAGATAATTTAGAGAGATAAATTTGATGTGAAGAGTGTATGTACTAGTTCAATTTACTGTCTATATATGTCACGAGCAAAAATAAAAAGGCGAGTGTAAAAACTATAAAGACAAGAGTCATACGTTTCATTGATGCAATAAATATATTGGAAATAAGACGGAATGCCGGGAGATTGCTTGAATACTTTAATCATTGACATTGGAGAACCTCAATAAATATATTGACAATTAATTCCACATTGATGTATCTTATGATGAAAAAACTTTACGTTTGTCTTTACACGTTGAAGTTGCATCTATACTTATGAATTCTATGAATTCATTTGTAAAAGGAAAGGATAAAGGGCTTAAAACTGCTTATTCTTTACTTTGAATTGAAATAACTGGAGGATAGTGACTCAGCTGCTAATAATAATAATAATAATAATAATATAATGCAAAGGTATAAACTCATATGGTTTGCCCAAACGAATGTCTGCTTACGCGCGCTCGGGCTTTACATTTTCATTATCTAGCCGGGCTTTACAAACACTGCTGTCCAATATAGAAATGGGCCATTTTTATTAGATCGAGACTGATGTTATATTAGGTGAATGTTAAAATTCATCAAATGCATTGATAAAAGTAACATTAAAGAACCTGACAAGGAGATGATTTTATTCATATCATATCGAAAATCAAGTTAAAATTATTGAGAACTGAAAAGAAGCATTAATATTTCATGCTATCAGAGCATTTCTAACGTGGAGGAAAAATCCAAAGTGAAAAATCAAAAGGGAAAAATCATATATGATGGATGGATTTTATAAAATATGGGCCAAATTTTGCCCCTCTTTTATATTTATCCCTTAAAAGGTCATTATTTCCCTCCATTTCATCCAACATTATTGGGTTGTATGGGAAAAAACCTAAAAATAATATTATTTCCCGTTATGTTAGAGCATCCACATTAGTAGTATTAAAGTAGGTTGTTAGTAGAGTTGTTAACTAACAACTCAAAAAACAACATACATTGATAGTGCTATGCTAAAAACATTTAATTTAACAAGTTGTTATTTTTTTTTAAAGTTAACAATAAACTTAACGTTTCATGTGATATTATTTCTTCTTTTTTTATTTTAATTAAATTGAGATTGACCGACTATTTGACTATTGAGCTGATAATTAAATTTAACACTCTTAGTTAAAGTCACTAATGTGGCATAAATTAATAGTTAAATTTAACTTGCTTAAGTGTCTTTTAACAATCACAAAAAACTTTATTTTTTATTTATGTGGATAGTTAATTTTAACATTACCAATGTAGATGTTCTTATTTGATAGAAGTTGAACAAAAGTGGAGGATTTTTTAGATTTTCTATAAAAACAGATCAAGCTCTGAATTAAGAGCCCGACCACCTTAATATGAGTTTTTCTGTGAAAACAAATATGGTTCCAAAATTGAAACCAGAGATCGGAAGAGCACATTCCCAATTCCTAAAGTCTCCCAAAAAAAAGGGCACAAATTACAGGAAAGGCGGGGGTAGCGGAGACTTCAAGTCACAGCCGTTCAAGCAAGGACTATAAACATTGAGAGCACAATTCTCGACTCACCGTCGACGACACTCCTCCATTTGAAATCTGATGCTGCTCTTGGACTTGCATTCTTGCATATAATCATAGCCCCTCTTTGGCCGAGTTTTGCCACTTGGAGGCTTCTGGAGAAGTCATTTTGCTGGCAATACACAACCGAGAAATGAATGTCTTCCAAGTTCTCGACCACACCCTCTACCTCACCAACAATTACTTGGGATGACACGTCGGCGTTTTCCAATATTGCTGCTGCGTACTCTGACCTTGATTCTTCATCTGACTATGAAGATATGCCTTCCCCCGCCATGTTGGCCGGCTAAGGGTATGCCGATGCTCGTAGCAATTGCTCCAACCCCCCACCATGTTTCAACTATTAGCTGTGCTTTCCACCCGGTCGCCTCGGCCGAAATAAGTTCTGCTAATGCCAACAGACACGCTTTTTAATATGATGCTTTTGGGGTTTTGAAATTGGAGTGGTGGACCCATCACTTGTCCATGTGGCTCTGCCACATCAGCAGACCTGGCTCCAATTTTGAAACTAAATCTGTTCTTGGAAAACTCCACATTAATACCGTTCTCAACATTAATATTGTTCTCAAATCCAACGAATTCAAAGCACTGCAGCTTTGAGTCTTTGAATCTGCAACGCTTCTGTAGTCTCTTTTTCACGTACAATCTTCCAAAAGCAAAAAATTGAAGTCCAGGCCTCCAAATTTATAAGCTTTGTCACACTTACCACTCCAATTTTAATAATTTCAATGCAAATAATTCCTAAAGGATAAATTATTTCAAATTTAATTTTGAAGTCTCAAACCTTGATCTCTTCTCACTTTACATTTGTCGACAAATTGAACAAGACCCATTGTTTAGAAACCCACCATATCTCCTTTCCCAACTTCACCACCCATCGCTTCATACTACTTAGAGTTCTTATTCACATTCATCTTCCAATATTCCTTTTAAATCTACTTCAAGTTAGAACTCTAACTTCAGGCCCATTTGGGAACCCATTATAATGGTTTTTTTTTTTTTTAATTTCTTTTGTTATAACACTGATTTTGCATAATCTCATTTGAAAAACCTTCATGATGTATACTGAAAATATGACACATTTTGATTGTACTCTACAAGCAAGTTCCACTCAAACGGTCAAAGCATGAGATTAAAGACTAACATTGCACTAAAAATGATGAGTTATAATTTGGCCAAATAGCGATAGAACAATGAGGAGGAAGCCCACTACTTTGGACTTCATCTCATCAAATGCCTTCTTTTGTTCACCCATGTCGTGTCCTCTGTCTCTAGTCTTATTGTGTCTGTAGTGTCTTGTCTAGACTGGAGTTCGTGTAGTTTCGAGATCGGAAGTTTCTTGTATTTGGGCCTTGGTCATTGTAACTGGTCATTTCTCTTAATAAAATTTACTTTCCATATAAAAAAAAAATGAGGAGGAAGGGTGTATATCAAATAATTGGTCAATGTACGCCAAGTGATTGGCCCCCTCCTACTGAGTGCTCTACAGCTTCCCTCCTCATTGCCTCTCTGTGTGGGTTATTTGATTATGTTGCAGAGAAACGAGTAGTCTCCAAATCATTTTCAATAGTTTTGGTTTTAACTGGAAATGCATGTTAAAGAGTAGACTGCCATAACACTTATTTATAGGTCAGGGACCAACTAAGAAATTTTCCTAGAAAGAAGAGGTGTCCCCTCCTCTGACTTTAATTCAAAAGCTCGAAGTTTTCTATTTCCATCACTATTTTTTGTCGTTACACCCTCTCCTTCTCTCTTTCTATGAACTCCTCCTGCTCCATCTCTCTCTCTCAATTTCCCACATTTATCTAGGGTTTCATTTCTTCTCCCCTTTTTCTTCACTTGCTATTTTACCGTTGAAGAACTTCTAGATTTCTGCATTTTATTTCAGTGGTTGCATAGCTATTAGTTGCTTACAGTCTCAGTAATAACAGTATATGCTTCTTAATAGTTATTTACACGTAATTTGTTTCAAGATTTTAATCTTTTCGTTTTTTCCCTTGTTCTTTAGATTCTTAGTGAAGTTAAGACCCCAACTACTTTTCTTTTGAAATTCATTAGTTTTTTTCTGAAATTCAAGAAAACCCCATGTTAAACCCTGCTTGAATATTCATGATTTTCCTGTTGTGTTTGAACTTTGCCTAATTCTGTTTCTTTTCTTTTTGAGTTTATTTCTTGGGGGCTTGTGTTGTCTATTTAGAGTAGGTTGGCCAATTTTAGGTGACTAAGAATAGTGAATTCATCATATAAATTGCATCCTTTGTGTACTAAGTAAATGCATGGATCGAAGGGAAGGAACGTCATTGTCTGGGAAAGATACATATTTCCTCAACAGAGGACGACTTGGTGGTTCTGATCCTAATGTTTCTGTTGCTGGTGGAGGGTCTGAGCTGCGTCAAGCCAGCGGGGTACATTCCCCAGCAGCGCTTAATCCCCAGTTGGACGCCGGCATTGCATCTCAGCCTGGCTCTGGGGTCGGCGGTGGAGCTATAGTAGGTTCAACATTCCATGTTGTGAACCCACCACCCAATTTTCCTGCTGCAGCCTCTAGTGTGTCACATTCACCTGGCGGTGATTCAGTGAAGAAGAAGAGGGGTAGGCCTAGGAAATATGGTCCCGGTGATGCTAACATGTCACCCTTGTCATCCACGCCTTCCTCTGGTGCAGTTAGCACTGTAGAAAAGTCGGGAGAAAAGTCACATAGAGGAAGGCCACCTGGGACTGGAAGGAAGCAGCAACTAGCCCTTCTCGGTCAGTTTCACATTTGATTGGAATTATCTATCCTATATTTGAGCTAGTACAGTGCGTTATTTGTTTTATGTAGTCAAATTCATATCTTATAGTAAACTATTAGCTTTTAGATTGTAGTCCTGTTTTCATATCGAATTCATCTGTTCCCCTGAGGCTTATCTTAGGATTTTCATTTAGGAGACCTTTCTGAGAAAATGTAATTCTATTCAAACAGGCGAATGGATGAACAGTTCTGCTGGACAGGCTTTTACACCACACGTGTTACACATCAGAGTAGGAGAGGTATGTTGTTAACCTGCATTTTATAAATATATTTACACAAATCTCCCAAGAACAAGAAACGTATTGTGCTTCTCTTGTCACATGACTTGAGATTGTAGTTTTAGGCATCATCTCTGCTAAGGCAATTGTAGTTGTATGCATGATTCCACCACCTTTTTCTGCTAAAAATGGCTCTATTTGACCCTTCTGGCAGATCAACGTGACATAAACTTTGGAGAATGGTTTTCAAGGCGAAAATTTCATTTAATTCATACTCATTACCATTTACATTCATGAATTCCTTTCTGTTTCTTAGCCCATAAATTTAAGATTCTTCAGGCATCTGATGTACTTAGATATTTAATTGCTAATGCATAGGCTGCATGTTGCAATACAATTGATTAAGTAACAGAAAATCACCTGATTATATCTTCTTGTTTGACACCTGCTCTCTCTCTCTCTCTCTCTCTCTCTCGGTTTTTCACTGCAGGATGTGGCAGAGAAAATACTGTCATTTGCACAACAGAGGCCAAGAGCTTTGTGCATCTTGTCAGCTAAGGGATCTGTTTCTGTTATCACATTACGCCAATCCGTATCTTCTGGAAGCACTATCACATATGAGGTTGAAAATCTCCCTGTACTAGTGTTCTTGCGCATTAGAAATTTCATATATGCCAGTGGGATTAAAATTTTGTCACCATATAAATTGTAAAATCTGTGAGATGGTCTACAAGAAAATTTTCTGCCTGATGTGCTTTCAAGGTTTTCTCATGTCTTCCTGATCTGACGTTCTCATTGACAGCAACTGATGAATTGTAGCTTATATTACTTGATAATGCCTAACAAGTGTCATGGTTAGCATTGAATCCTTTCTAATGTATTGGCATAATTTGATGTTTCATTTTACGTCCTTTTGAAGCTTGCTGTCATTAGTTTTTCCTGAAATTTTTGCCAATTTTGCTCGGTGTTCTTATTCAAGAATGTAATATTGCCTCTGCGAGAATCTCATATTGGCTTCTTATTTCCCTCAGGGCCGTTTTGAGATTCTGTGCTTGTCTGGTTCTTACTTGGTCGCTGAAAGTGGTGGCCCACGCAATCGGACTGGTGGCATCAGTATTTCCTTCCGTAATAATGATGGGCATATTGTTGGTGGTGCAATAGGGGGTAGACTCATTGCAGCAAGCCCGGTGCAGGTATATATTTGCCAACTCTAACCTTTACCTCTGTTTACAGTTAACACAAAAAAAAAAAAAAAAATCCTTTTCTTGTGGGCATGTTCTTTGTCTTACTGCATGCTTGGTTGTTCATACCATCAGGTTCTTCCCCTTTTATCTTGCAGCCAAATCCATGTGTTGGCATATTTCATTAGTTATTGGAGGTGCTTGTTCATCATTTTTATGGAGCAGGCAAAGTTCCATACTTGAGTGGGGAAAAAGGGAAAAAAAAAAAGTGGAAAGTTCACAATCTCCAACACGGAATGGTGCATCTACATGCCTTCGTTCATATTTTTCTTGACCAATTGATGCTTCTCTTCTGTTACTTTAGAAGCAAAGTTCCTTTTTCCTTTTAATCTCATAAAACCGACATCCCTCTAGAGATCCTGTAATCTTAGGAACATATTTTTGTTTAGCTTCAATCACTAGAAAAGAACTACTTTGCCATTGATATTTTAAGACTAGAAAGTATTATAGAACATTATTTATTTTTACTTGTTATGCAATGAATGTTTCTACAGGTTGTTGTAACCACCTTTGTCTATGGGGGCTCGAAGGCACAGGAGAAAACAGAGCCTCATATGGAACATGAAAAGAATACTGCAGGGCACTCTGCTGAGGATCCGTCTATACCAAATAGTGCGGTGCATCCCCAAACTGTTACCCCAAATTCTGCAATGAATATTTGGCCTCCAGTTTCACGGCAAGATCAGAAAACTTCCCGGACAAGCATTGACTTGACGCATGGATGATACTATCTGTAACAGACAAGTGATACTATCTGCAATAGACAAGTGCGGATTCTTGTAGATATGAAGTTGTAAATGAAAGATTCCAGTTGATTAGCCAACCGTTGATTGCTGATAGACTATGTATAAGCTTCAATTTCTAAGTATAGTGGACCTTTCCTTTCTAGGTTCTTGAAAGCAACCTCGGAGGAGGATTAATATTTGTCACAAAGTAGGCAAATATTGGTAGGATTTCTTTATGTGGATCTTGGTTTGTGTTGTAATTGTAGAACTTCTAACTATGCACTTTTAACCTGGATTCTTCTGGCTTGAGGGTATTGTGTTGTTGTGTTTGGCACCAAGATTGCCTTTTTATTGAGTCACTTCGCCTAATTGCCCTGAACAAATAGCGCTTTGTATTCAACACTTCTCCGATGAGTAAAAGCTTTTGAGAATTATATTGATCCTTTCTGCATTAGATGGCATCAGAGCTTATAGATTTTATTTTTAAAATTTCTCTTTCAAGGTAAATGGTTACATCTAAGCTGGTATATGGTTCTCTCAAGGAAAGAATTACACAAACGGATGGGAGGGGATTGATCTATTTTCTAAAGGGGGTCAATAAATAGTCCTTAGGGGTGGATTCTCAAACAAGATATTCTTCTTCCATCGCAGTACTTAAAAAAAAAAATAAAATAAAATTTTGAATAAAGAATAATAAAAGACAGAGATATAGATCAATGCATAGAACAATGCTTTCACTGAGATCAACTAAACTCCCCAAGTCCCACTTCAGATTCAATTTAATCAATGAAGAACTAAAAGGAGAAGCAGCCAGAAGTTATCTGTTCACACAATGATACATGTAACATCAATATTATCTTCAAGTTGTGAGTGGTTTTTACTAATCTTAACAGGTGGGTACAAATTAACAGTCGGCCTTCTTGGCCAGGCACTGGTCTTTTCGACATTCTTGAAAGAAAGAAGGTCCATACTCAGACCTAAGGCAAGGCATAATCTAAAGTTCTTACTTCTACGAGAGTTTAGCTTCCTATTCTTCAAGGCAGCCCCAAAAGCTTCCGCACATCTCCCTGCAATCAGATCACCGTGGATGTATAAAAAGTTGATAATACATCATTAAAAAGGAAAAATAAGTTAAAGATATTGTAGACGATTTAATACTGCATATCGAACAGTCCCATACTCTTACACTACAAAAATGAGAGATCAAGTAGCCTATACCTCAATGGTTAGAGGGGATGTGGTGGGATAATAACGATCAACAGCTTGCCCATTCTTATTAACCAAGAATTTAGCAAAGTTCCATTGGATATCGTCTCCAAAAATTCCCCACTTGCCCAGCTTCAAGAACTTGTAAAGTGGCTCTGCATTCTCCCCGTTCACTTCAATCTAACAAAAATGGCCAGTGAAGCATAATGACTAATAAGAATTGTGCAGCGAACTCGGAATTAATTTACTATTATACTGTTTTCAGTTGTGTAATCTGACTGTAAAGAGTAGGGGAAAGAGGATTGATCGTTGGAGAATGGGGGAACGAGGAATGAAGGGTAGTGTTAAGGATTTTTTCTTTTTTTTATTTTTATTTTTATTTTTATTTTTTTGGCAGTAAGATAGACAAGTGCTTTTTTTGGGACATGTAAGAGAGGAAGTTCCACAGGGTCATGATTAACATTATACTTCCTTCGATTAAAGCTTTATACAGCAATTATCAGGAAGCAGCAGCTAAAAACCAAACAAGTATTAAGTGTTCAGTAAAACTAATCAGTGGTTGCATTTGGATTTACCTTACCAAAAATGGGAAATTCAGACTTAAATCGGCTGCAGACGAAGTCTCCAATTTGTTCATTGCTTCCTGGTTCTTCTTCCCCAAACTGATTGCATGGAAATGCCAGAATCTCCAGGCCTATGACAATAACAGAATCAGATTTCATCTTCAACCTTGTCATCTGACAACCAAATAATAATAACATATAGAAAATGAATTATTTACAAAAAGTGAAATTACATCGAATGGATATAACTAAAGAACTACATTTGATAAATAGTAAAAGCAGTGCACCAAAAGATGCCAAATATGATGTCACAAATAAATAAATATATTACCATTACAAAAAATAGAAAACTTTAATCTTAGCACTCTAAAGAAATTAACTTGCAACGTGTTTTTAAAGCTTAAGAATGAGTAGAAGTTGAACTCATCTACTTATAAGCGAACCTTTTAAACCTAGCCAAACATTCTCTGAACTCAAAAATGCAATGAGCAAATGCAGAGGATTGCTAGATACCATGGTTACGTGGTCATATTATATGTCCAAGTTATACATGTGCCCTTAAGATAAGACAGCGTAGTTGTTTGCGTTTGGAACACATACCTTGATCTTTGTATTTCTCGTATAGTTGATTTAGCTTGGAATAATTTGAATTAGTCATCCCACTGTAGTCATTATAATAATCAAATGAAAGACAAGTAAAGATCAAAGATTGACAAATATGATTTACAAAACAAATTTTATTCGTAAGTTCCAGGGAAAGAAAGCATCATGCTCTGATGGCACCCACATTGTCTTTTCGAGGAACGGCATAAACGAGCATATGTATTATAAGGCAAAAGAATTGAAAGTCAAAAACAACAGATACTTTACCATTTTGAAGCAACATTGACAATCAGTAGAATTTTTCCTTTATACATGCTAAGATTTAAATTGTTTCCTTTAGAATCCTGCAAGAAATGAACATTAAGCATGTGGTGATCCAACTTCTGAAAGTAACTCCCATGTCATTGGCATTTGGCAAGATAAAACTTTTATCTTTAATGTCCAAGCTATTTTCAGACAAACCCTACATCAAAGTAGTTTTTTACTTGCCCATAAGCTTGGTCAATTGCAAAAATTTTTCCATGAATGAACCTTCAAGATCCCAAGGTTCTTCCCTCCCAAACAAAGTTCAAACCTTGGATCCACCAAACTGTTCAACCCATGAATTAGAACAATCTTCACTACCTATCAAAGCGCATCTTGTCCAACAGCTACGGTTCTGATATTTTGTGAACACGTTTTCCAGTTAGCTTATGTGCTCCTACGGTTTAAAAAAAAAAAAAAAATCACGCTCAAAATTCCATTGAAATGTGAGGCATTACGAACAACTACTTTCAAGTTTCAGCATCGGGATTAGTGCGTAAATAGCACAACTCTCCCATCTTCCCCATTTTCATCACTTGGCTCAGAACTATTTAGGTGAAGCATCACTCATCCTCCTTGTGATGGAGTTGAGGCTTACACAGAATTTATTTCACATCCTTGTTGAGTCCCCATAATTTCAAATAGCTAGGGACACATTTGGGGGTAATCCCCAAAACTAGAGCGCTTTCCTCTATCTATTCCTTCCATTTTCATGTATGCATATGATTTTGTGGGAGCAAAGTAGAGAAAGTAACTGACCTTAACAGTGAAATCAAACACAGATATTGGGTTATTCTCTGATTGAGCAGCCATTCTGATTTCTTCTCAAAAGCAAATCAAATTGGGGGTTTTCCAAATACTTCTGATTTCTGAATATGGAGTCCGACGTGCGAGTTTGAAAGAATTTGACCAAAAATGGTATGCTTTACTTTTAAGTTAACACCTTATCACCCAATTATTGGATAACCCACGAACTTTTTAGTTTCTAGTTTTCTTAAGAATGTTAAGCATTAGTGCCACCGGACAAACATTATTACACTTCTTTAAATCAAATCAATAGTTGGTTTATGTCATATTATATGTTGCCCTTGCATTGTGTATTTCGTGTTTGAACATTTTCACCAGTGATAGGTTTCTTGCTAAACAAATTCCTGCATTATACCCTTTGTTCCAAATTACGTATCGTCGAGTTGTGAGGCATCCTCTTGTTCACCCACAACTACATTCTCAAAATGGCGAGAGAACCAAAGAGACTCAAAGTTATATCTTATTGGATGGGTTGTCATTTGTAAAACTACTCTTGCAAGTGAAGTTTAGTGAGATACAAGTCAATCTTGATATTTTTTCTTAGTGTGTGTTGGCTGACATTTCTCAATCTTATGGCTTGAAACAAATCCTAATTGAACTTCTAGATCACAGCTTTTATTTTGTCACCATTAATGCAACGTATTTTTGCTTTAATGCTGATGTGGTAGGTCATTGTTTGTTTATAAAATAAGTGGATCCCATTTGGATAACAAATTGGTAGTTGCCACACTGGCAAAATAAGCTATAATAAATTTTCAGAGACAAGTGTTTAGCGGGTAAAAAGTACATGATCAGTTGAGTGTAATAGTTGATCTATGTATGGGATGTTAAGGTTTGGGAATATCTGTGATGGTTACTTGTAGATGACAAAAATTCGAAGAATTTTGCTATAGACTTGAGAACACGCTTGGCTTTTCATACCATATCACGCCTTCACCACATGCATTTTCCGGATGATAATGAAAATTGGAATTTGTTTTGTTTTGCAACAAGGTATTCAGGAGCACAACACAGGGACAGTATGAATGAAGAAAATTTCTATTTTCTCAAAGTCGAGATATAACAATGGTGGAGTCGAGAGGCATCCTCTAGTTCGACCATAACAGCTAGATCTGTTCTACTTATAAAACTTGGGATTGAACCACTCATTCTCAGCAAAATCTAAAAAGTTCATAACAAGAAAGCGCTCGAATTGAAAGTAACGTACATAAATACTCCTAAAGTTTTTAACATGAATCTTGATATTTTGTAACAATCATTGGAACAGATTAGTTTCCTGAAATTAATTAACAAAATTCTAACACAAGTTAATCGGGGAAAACAGGCCAATAACAATTTGAATCCATGAGGAAAAACGCAAAAAATTAACTAACAGAGGAAATTTTATCAAACAAGATTATTTTTGTCTAAAATACAAGACATCCAACAACTGGAAGTTGTAGATTGAGACAAGATTCACAAGAATGTCTTTATCGTGGTTCAAGAAATCATCATCACCGGTGGACGGTGGCTCAGCTTCATCAGTGGTCAGTGGCTCTGGACACTGTCAAGAATCTTGAGAAGGCTGGGATATTCGCCTCTGTCTCTTGACGGAATTATGGTGACAATGTCATCAGATGGCGCCATGGCATGATCTTGGTTGTCGTTGAGACAGAGATAGTGGTGGCGGTGGCCGTGCATGCCCATCCTCTTCGGAACTATACGCCCGTCACGAGAGAGGTGGATCTTGAAATACCTATCTTGATTTGAGGGCAGTTCTATAGTCGGCTTCAATGCTTCGATGAACTCTGGATGCTTGCTACGTGGCTGCGAGTTTTCTTTAGGACGATGAGGGAGAGAACCCATGTCATCTTCTTTTTCCAGAATCTTGAGAAGGGTGGGAGTGGGATATTTTTCGCCTCTGTCTCTTGACGGAATTACAGTGACAACGTCATCACATGGCGCCATGGTATGATCTTTGTCGTCGTTGAGATGGAGATAGTGGTGGTGGTGACCGTGCATGCCCATCCTCTTCCTAACTATACGCCCATCAGGAGAGCGGTGGATCTTGAAGTACCTAGCTTGATTCGAGGGTAGTTCTATCGACGGCTTCAATGCTTTGACGAACTCTGGATCCTTGGTACCTGGCTGCGAGTTTTCTTTAGGGTGATCAGGGAGAGAACCCATGACATCTTCTTTTTCCAGTGAGTTTAACAGAATCCGGACAGCGTTTGAGAGGGAAAACAAGAAGAAAAGAACGGTGAAGGGAAAGACAACATGTTTCACCATTGAGAGAGAAACTGGTTGAGTAATTTCTAATATGTGACGTAAACAGTGTAAGAGAAGAAGCGGGTGTTCCTTATTTGTACTATAGATGGTTATTAATATCATCATAATCCGAAAAGGATTAGACATACCCTTTTGTTTTTAACCTTTTTATTATGAGAGACACGCTTCTTAGATGAAATCTTCATATATATATATATATATATATATATATATATATGGGTGATGAAGGGACGCGTTTGAAATTAATCTAACAAATTTACACCTACGAGCTTACTAGGGAGAAATAGGCTGCTATGATTTATTGTCAGACATTTAGCGGCAGATGCTTATGTAGCATGCTGGATGCACGTTATCTGGCAATAGATCATTTTCAGAGAAATACGAGAGTAAACATTTCATATCCATTAGTTATTTTGTAAAAATAGGGATTACTTGATAATTCAACTTGAGGGCTTAGTTGGTATAATTGGGGAAAATATATAAAATCAGACGTATGATGCCATAAATGGAGTTGACGCCTGTGTGCACACCACATCAATTGATAATGGCCCATGTTGGCTCGCAAGATTAATGTGGCGTGCCTAGATTCACGTCCTCAGGAGGGCATTTGATATCATATATATGTCTAAGTTTATATCATTTCTCAGTTTAATAGGGTACAAATATAATTGGTTCCATATGCAAGTTTTGTGAATGTTTTAAACTAATTGCCAAATCTCATGTGCTCTAACAACATCAAGTAGACTCCACATATCTTTGATTAAGGGTTTAATTCTTCTTTCTTACAATCTCTTTTGTAACACTAAAAAAATAATTAAATTATAGCACGTGAAAAGTATCAAAATATTGCACTTGAGATATGTAGAACTTGGGGATTATTAGTCCTGTGGCTGTAAATATGAAAGATGATTGATATATAAGTGTGATTCTGCACTTACCCGGAGCTTTGAATTAAAGCTATTATTATATTTTTACTTAGTTTTATATTCTTTCTTACTTGTTAATCTTTGTGTTTAGTTTATGTAGGACACGTCTACAAAGTTTTAGAAACTTTGGGGATCGAATTGTACAAGATCAAAAGATGGAAGACATGGTTATCTGCACGTCATGCAATGCCTCCACACTGTGCTACAACGGTGGACTTTCGTAGTCGTTCCAAAATTATTTAAGTGATCTCAAAAACAAGATGTGCGAATCCAGGGGATTGCAAGATATCTTGTTCCATGGTCATCTTATATGTCAGTGTAATATATGTACCTGCAAAGATAAAACTCGTAGTGTTTGCTTTGGGAACTTATATATACTTTGAATTTTATCTTTATATTTTTTGTGTAAACATAAATAAACTCAACTTCACATAGAGATAAGGATAAAATGAGTTGGTAATGGTGATGCCTGGGATCGTAGCCAAAGCTTTTCCCCCCTCCTTTACCGATCTATCATTGAAGGGAGTCAAAAGACAGTATAATGCTGATTCTAAATTGACCAAAAACAAAGTGACTATTCTTTAATTGACAGCATATGGTAATTTTATTACCCTAATTATTCTTTATCAAAAGAGACGAAGCTCTTCCGATCTGTTTAAAAAATTGATTTTTCTCCCTAGAGCCAACCAAGTTGTCAGCTTCTAGAGGTAGTGTAGAAAGAGAAAGACCGCTACGTTAGTTCACCGATTAATTTATCTGTTAACAATTTTATCCTTAAAAAGTTTAAATTTCAAACAAATCAAGTATCTTAATTGATAATTTTATCCTCTAACTTCTCTATATAAAATGCCTTAATTTTTATCAATTGATAAAAGTTTATCATTATTCAAAAGAGAAAAGGTTTCATTAATCGGTTTTTTCTTCTTGAAAGGATATCATTGCCACCACAGAAAAACTTTGCCTTGAGTGATAATAAAAAATTTCCACTGGAATTATCAACTTTCTACAGATAAAAGGCTGATTTTTCCTTCAAGAACCTCATCAGGCAACCACAGAAAACTTTGCCTTGACTATAAAAAATTTGCCGCTGGAATTATTCTACTTTCCATATAAAAGGTTGATTGTTCTCTCGACAACCTCGTTGCAACCACAGAAAACTTTGCCTTTGAGATCTGATCAGACATGGCTGTTGCTGCTGTTGCTTCTGTTTGCCAGATTCTTGAAACAACACTGCACCATCAACATTTAATTCTTCACAACAGGCAAGAAATCGCGTCT
>CAVNYN010286200.1:4494-16642 GCA_963692815.1 Nyctanthes arbor-tristis | reverse complement strand
CTCTTCCCACAATATTAATTTTCCTTTTTGATTTGAGCGAAAAATGAAAATGAACTATCTATATTTGAACAGTTTGCAATATGCTTCGCTTAATATTTTGCTAAACCACTGCCAAGAATTATAAATTTGTAATGCCATGTAGTAACAAGCAACATAATCAACCTTCTGTCACAAGCAAGTATGGATAAAGGTGCACTCACATATTGCTTCCATCCTCCAAGAGTGCATCTGGGATATTTCCACTTAGCATGTTTCCACTGACAATCCTGATTAGAAAATAATGCCATAAGTTTGCAGAAAGATGACAACTCAATTAGGCAGTTTTAAGATATCCAAAAACCAAACCAAATGGAGCAAAAGATCAAAGTTTTTACGCACACGACTTTCAGATTTCTCGCGGGGTCATCTGGAATATTTCCCACTAACTTATTGAAACTCACATCACTGCTTATGTCATAAAAACAAAAAGTAGTCAAAAGTAGCAAACAGGTGAGAACAAAAAGAATACAGTTAGCTAGCTATTGTCTGAGCTTATTGAATCATATAAAATTGTTATTAAATAAACTGAACATCAACGAAGTCAAAAAAAAATAATTAGTTAAAGACCCGATAATTTAGGTTCTCTCCTACAAGGGACTCTTTCATGACAATGGTCACATATGGAGTCCTCCCACACCATGTTTGATTAAAGCATGATTGTGGGATAAACCAATGAATGTTAAACAGAAGTATATCATCTATCAGAGATTAACAGGAAAATAAGGCAAATACAGATATTATCGTTAACTCGATATAGAGGGCGGAAGGAAGAATCACAGGGGTTAAAAATATTGACCATCATGCATCCATATAAGTAATTGTAGAATGATGTATATTACATAGCTAAATGATCACACTGAGCTGACATTTCATTACTTACAATGTTTTAAGAGTCCGAATTTTCCAAATATATGCAGGGATTTCTCCAGAAATGTTGCAATTTCTTAACACCCTAAATACAAGAGTTATCAAAATCTCATAAATTCAAAGAACGTGAAGCATAATACAAAAAATTTTCAATATGCCTGCTTATCCAGCATACAATGTACTTAAGCCTGTCATGCTCCTCAGTACAGGAAAGATCCCTGAGTTGGTCCTTTTATGTCACTAATTCCCCTGTATCAAAAAATTTACAAGATGAAAACTTTCAAAATAACAAATTAGTGCAAAAAACCAACTAAGGAAATAAAGAGCAGACGCCAGTACAAATCTTATGGAGGTTCTACTTACACGGCCATTAACATGGTCAGGTGAGATATGTTTGAGGGAATTGGACCCTCTAATCCACTGGCGTGCATTTCTCTTCAGTGAATTCAAACAGATAAATGTCATACAAAATAATTATGAAAAAGGGTTATCATATCCTGAGATGCATTTTTAGGAGTTCATGGATCTTACAAATGTGTAAGTTGTTCCCACTTCTGAATAAAATCAGGTATTGGCCCAGTGAGATTGTTATCATTTATCCTACTGCATTGTACAAGCGCACTCATTGAATATATCAGCAAAGTTCAAACGATAAATTGAATAAGATAGCACATGTGCTTACAAGTCCTCTAGATGTATCAGTTGCAAAAAAGATGTTGGCAAGTTTCCAGTCAAGCGATTGGAGGACAATATCCTGCAGTTCAACAACCAATACAGACAGTAATAATCAGATAATGTATCATCCACAGTGAATCACATGTGAGATTGAAAGCATATAGCCTGGTGCAAAACTATTCGGGATCTTACAGAGTATTCAAGTTTATCAACTTCCCGAGTTCAGAAGGAATAGAGCCTGAAAATTGGTTGGCTTCAAGATTCCTGATAAAATATCTCCAAAACAATTTCTTGAAGCTCAGAATATGATAGTAAATTTCTCTTTATCTAAACAGTTATGAGAAAGAAAGGAAGTACTCTTTGTTATACCATTTCACCTGGGTAAAACTCATTCATTTAAATTATACAGTCATTTGTGCTTCTCCTTTCCAGGCAGATTCATTTCTTTAACTAAAGGTCTAGCTCATGCAAAAAGTTTTATATATGTGGGCGATGAGATTTGAACCATGGAGCTTTTTGTGCATGTTAATATTTTGAATAAATGAAGTAAAATGGAGAATGGAAAAGAATAAACAGGAGTTCATTATTCATTGCCTTCCGTTTATGCAAGCATTCAACACTTTTGATCATTTTTTATTCATGACTCTATTCCAATTACCAGATATATTCCAGAAAACAAATAAAGGATGGTTTATTAAAGACATACAGATACGTAAGTGTGGTAACGTTTCCCAGTTCCTTTGGTAATTCCCCTGATAACCGGTTCACAAGGAGAGAGCTGCATCAAGATTCTGAGATTACTCTGTCATTTAATAAATAGATAACTACTAGAATAAATAACAAATCAGAGATAGAGAATACATATAATTCAACTTTGTTGAAGCCCATTCTGCTGGTATTGTACCACTGAGGAGGTTGTAAGCAAAATCACTGGTAGTTGAACAAAAGGCTAATTAGAGTCAGAAGCTAATGCTTCTCCACAACAACATCGTAGAGTAAATCAAAAAGAAAATAAAATACTGGTAATAATTGAGTTTTACATTTCTCGGAGGTACGGGAGCTTGACAATTGCAGGTGGAAGAACTCCCGGAAGATTATAACTCTTTAGCACACTGTAAAGTGAAATGTGGACATTAGCATCAAGACAATGGTCTAAACATATAAGGTAATGATATGGAGATACAAGCCGGTTTTGCTCGTATAGTAACTGATAATGCTTCGATAGCCCAAGCAATTAGATTTGAAATTAAGTTGGCATTGATAATTTATTTGCAGACATCATTAATTTCTATACATACTTCAAAATAGTAGTAACTGTATATTGAAATTGACAAGAGCCTTAATCAGGAGGAACTGAACTCTAAAGCACATAGGTTCCCTGGTGAACTAAAATTGGCAGAATTTTAATAAGAGATGAAATAAAGGTACTTACATTTTTGTCACATGGCACACAGTGTGGTTTGTGGAAGTGCACTCACATTTGACATTACCCACAGATCCACTTGGAGCCGTTTGGGTTACCCCAACCATTTCCACTTCGCATGCATCTGCATTAAATTTCCAGATCGTTGCACCCATTGCAGTGACAATTTCTTGTAACGCATCCACTAACAGATACCGATGGAAAAATAAAATCAGAAGAAGAGCCAGTATTGCATTAAGCTCCCTAATCAACTGTTCAGTACTTTGATTTTGAGCATGACATTATAAAATATCCGTTAATCATGCTCCAAGCCGCACCTAAATATGCTAGTGGTATGTTTCATAAGGTGAATTTCACAGTATTGAATAGTCCCAAGGAACAAAAAGAATCTAAATTTTTGCTCATTACCAGATATGAGGATACATTAGACTAGATGGTAGAACAAGTACAAAATCAATAACCAACATATAAAGTCTTGGGCTACTCCTCTTAGTAGGTTGACGTAATATGCATCTCCTCCTTTTCTTTATTCTTTCTAGTTCAGTTTAAATCTTCAAGTCTTAATACTAGATAATATAACAAATACTACCATGACTTCTGTTTCATCCTTAATATTGTCCGATACTATTTAATACTCCACCGTATCATCATGTCGCTGGCATATTCATAACAAAAGATATATGGATTCAGCTAAAAAGTAAGATAATTAATAACAAAATAGTGGCAAACCCAAATAAAGAACCACGCTGAAACGTAAATCAGATAGATACTACAATCTGCCCAAGTACCCAATATTTTCTCAGAGCTTGAAGAAATTGGCATCTTGTAATTTGCAATTCCACTTTTTGGGCAATACTTAACCCTGATAAATACAATGAAGTAAATAAAGAAACATAACAATTATAGTTCGTGGATTTTCTTCGTTATTTGTTTACTGACATTGGGAACCATAAAATAACTGCATGCCCCTGAAACAAAAGCTGAACTTCATCTTGTTACCTTCTTTCTTAGGAACCTGCGGGACGGCAAATTTCAGCAAGCTTAAATAACCAAATACGAGAATCCAAGAAAGAATCGATTTTCTTGATAGCATTTTCAAGCATTTAGTAGTTACATAAACATTCTACGAAAGAGAATATGTAACGACTGAGTGCTATTGTGAGACGCTGATCTTGATAGCGTTTGACCCTTCAGAGGATCCAAGAAGCACTGGGGGGAGGGCGCGCGAGAGTGACCGTTTGCAGGGAGAAACCATGGAAGGGCTGCTGTTATGAAGGACAAAAGGGGAGGTGGACAATGTGGAGAGTGAGATGTTCTCCCCCTTAAAGGAGTTCCTAGTCCAACTACGTAACGAAGTCGGTACTGTAAACAAATAAAAATTAACCAGCAAATATGGTCTATGCGGTATCTTCTGACCGTTAAAAAATACAGAGAAGAGAGGAAAAAAATTAGCAAATGAGAGAATTGGAGAAAGGAAGGCCAAACATTGATATATAACAACTTGGGATCCTCTCTTATGATCTGCGACTCATATACAATTATTTTTATTTGTCAAAGTTTTCTATCCTCACACAAGACATTTTCTGCTTTGCTAGCATTATATTTCAAATTTGTAATAGAAAGATACTTTATAAAAAAGATTGTTTGAAATTAGTGCAGTGGACATGGTCTTATGAGATGTGCGGACGTGATTTATTCGACTAAAATCAATTTTAAAACAAAATGTGTTTGCTAACATGAGAATTACGATGTTTCAATAAAGTGAGATTTTAAAGAGAAATTGCAGGAGGATTGTGCAATTTTTTCTATTGTATCGTTGAGGGATAAATCGTTGAATTTGAATAATTAATAACCAACAATTAAGGATTTTGAGTTGCTTATCTTAATGATTTAAGACGAATCCCATGTCTCAATAATCATTAAAAAAAATGTCTTTTTAAAAACATTTAGAAAAGCATCCACTTCCTTTCTTTATAAAAAATAAAAAATAAATAATAAATAAAATTGTATAAAAAGTCCAAAACACCCATATACCGATTGAAAGATTATTTTTGAGAATGCACAAAAACTATGAAAAGAATGGCGGCTTCCACTTTAGGTATTAGTCCACGATGCCCTATTAATAAAAGATATTTTTAGAGGGATTGCACAAATACTGTGACAGGAAGGTGACATCCATCATGAGAAGCTACTCTACAATTTTTTTTTTTTTTTTAAATTTAACGCCTATAATTTAGTGTAATTAATGGCATGGATTATTTAATCGGGTATAGTGACCAATTTGTTATTATTATGAATTTTTTGAGCTGGAAGGTGGAATTTAGTTGTCATTTTTTTAATATTTTATTAATGTGAACATCTGATAATGCGTTAACCAATAAATAATATTTTTTATTATATTGCTTTGTTTAGAACGATATAATGTTGGCTAGAAAGTGCAATTTTAATGTAAACATTCCACTACAAAGTAGCATGATGGCAAATAACAGAATACTTGTTCTTTGACAAAGGTTGCTAATTGTGTTTGGATAATGCAGATATATGGTAGGAAACATAATTGAGGGCACAAATATGTGGGATGTGCAGTTACATGACCGTCGATAGTTAGACGTGGAGAAATTAAAATAAAATCTCAATACTAATACATTTAATTGTGTCATAATATATAGTGTTAGATCGGAACTACATCTAGAATAACATTTTTGTTTTAAAGTGTAATTTGTATATTGCCGGTTATCCTTTGAATTGGTATATTGGTTTATTATTTGACATTTATATTGGACCCTATCAGTTAACACAATTAATAAACTTTTTCATTAGACAAAGTTCATACATTCACAAAGACATGAAATGAAGTAACTTAATTTAACTTCATTGGTACTACTAAATTCTTAACTGCGTTGGCAATGTGAGAGTATGAAACTTCAACCCATTAGTATTTCCTCAATAAATAAGAAACATGTATACTTCAGTAAGTTTATTATATAAAGAAAAAGGAAGAAAGAAAAGAAAAAGAACGAAAGAAAGAAAGAAAAATTTTAAGTAATATATATATATATATATATTTTTGAAAACAAGTAATATATAAATTAATACAAATAACAAATTGTCTTTTTCATATAAATGTAACTATTTGAAATTCACAAATTTTTCGTTTAAATTTGTTAAGGGATATTCAAATACAAAAATTAGTGTTTTGAATAGGGTTGTGCAAAAAGAATGAGCCCAATAGGTCGGAACCGGGACCTGACTGAAACCAACGGTCCTGGTCCGGGCTTTAACTTCAAAATTGAGTTTGGGCTTGAAACCTGAAACCCGAACGGTTATAGTTCAGTTCTGGACTTTGACATAAAACCCGAAAAGTTTAAAAATTATGACTTAATATTTTACAGTTTAATCTATCTTCAAATCAAAGTTTTGATACACCGTAGAAAAAGGTTAAAGAATTTAAGTAGCAGACATTCATAGGGAAAAAAATAGTTACTTGGATAGTCATAGTATAGTTGGTGTGTAGTAGTTTGACTTGTTCTGTATTCGCTCTTGTATGACATAGATTTGAAGATAAATGAAATGCAATTATCGAATCAATATATGTGATACTAATTACATAGAGAAAAGAGATAAGTTAGAGATGGAGAGTAATAGCAATTTAGAACATTAATTTTCTAACTAAAAAATATAATAAAAAAGACTATCATGTACATATGAGATTTTTTTTGTTTTTTTATTGGAAAATAAATATTGATTTGTCATCTACATAGTAAGTTTGTTTCTTTCTTATATATTTATGCATTTGGAAATTTACAAACTCGAACAAAGCCCGAAAAGACCCGAACAATTACCCAAACGGGCTTACCTTTTATAAGCCTAAAACTGGACCGAACCGAAAATAATCGGTACAGCCTTTGGTCTTTCAAAACCCGAACCCGAAACCCAAACGCACACCCCCAGTTTTGAAAACAAATGCGAATACTTAAAAATCTGTGACATTTCTGCAAACATATCCTTAATTTGGAGCTTTTTTTGCAATTCTCTCAAATTCGATTATTCAAGTCTCGTTTCAATTACAAATATCACCACCAGTTGATTCGCGTTAAAAGTAGGGTTTTTGAATTTTGTCTAAGTAAGATTCATTATCTACTAAATAAATAATTGTAGGCAGTGTTTATACAATTGGACATATTCTGTTATGCGATAAAATTTGTTTCTTGAAAAATAAATTCTGACAAATGACCAGATCCTACCACAATATACTTTCAAATGTAGGAGAACAAATTTCTTTCTCCGAGATGGAATTGTTTTGAGATGTTGCAAACATGGTTAGATATAAGTTACGATACATAACTTCATCTCGAGTTTTAAATTGTTAAAGATAGTAAAACCAAGTCACATTGACTCATGAAACAAGCCTTCTAAAAACATGCCCAAACCCCTAAAAAAGCCTATTCAACCAGTGAAGAACTACGGAAAATGATAGCGCTATAAATGGTGTTAGACGCCTGTGTAGCGTGTATCTAGATATGCTATACCAATCCTACAGGCCAACTAATGTAGCGTGCTCTGATACACACATCGCGTATTTTATATTATTTCCCAAAAAACCAGTAGTAAGAAATGGAGAAAAATATGGTTTGCAAAAGTCACTTTAAATAGAATTTGACCCCAAATAGGTGTCTCTAGCAACAAAAAATTGGCCAAATACTATGCATTTTAATTTTAACATGATTATTACGTGGTTGAATTATAAAAGGGCTTTGTGGACATTGGACAAAGTCGTAACAGGACATTTGACCAAGCATCACCTCGTCGCGTACATACAAACAATTCAATTGGACATATGGGCAAATCGATAATAATGGGATAGTGGAGTAGCTATAAGTGCATTTGTCTTTATTTTCCACATAAACTAAGTATAACTTTTAAGTGATGGCTAAACGTGCGAATAATATAAAAATTGTTTAGATAACAATGATATCTGATTTGTTAAAAGCCGATACTAGATATGTTTGTCTCAATCATCTATTGGTGGTATAACTGAGAAAGAGAGAGAAAAATATATAATAATAAAAGAAATAATTACGAAGGAAATTGAGGAAGTGGAACGTTGAATATAGTCACGAATCTATCACAGGAGAACACAATCTCATTAAAATTAATCAAGTAATGGCTATTATTACAAAACCAATTAGCAAATGGCACTTCTTTAAGGTGGAAAAGAATTTAATAAAAAGAGAGGTAATGCTACCTATCATCATGGATAATTGTTATTATGTCCGTCAAATGTTTGTTTGCTCGCTTAATCTTTATAGCTAATTGAATAGTTAATTTGAAAACCGCAAATGCTTTGGGGGAATTCGATAGCTCCAATACCATTATTATTGGGTAATCAGAGATCACTTCTCTAATTATGTTCATAGGACATTTGTTTAGAGACTTATAAGTAGAAGTCAAACGATGTAAAACAAGGTGAAAAAAATTACCCAAAGATTTACATGAAAACTCACAAACTAGAGAAATCACTGTTTATGTTATTATGAAATCAAAGATCGTGTTTGGCAACTCAAATAATCATCCACACATCATATTTCATTTTTTTTAAGTACAGTTACAATATGCATCATGACACTACAAGTACATATAAATATATATATATATATATATATCTTTTTGAAAGACAACACATAGAAATCAACAATACAAACTCCTATATAAGGGACTACAAGAAATCAAACTTCTATATAGAAGACTACAAACTACATATAAAATATAAACAGACCCCCACGTGAGGATATCGAACCTGAAACCTCTACGTTCCAGAGCCTCAACCTTAGACTCCTAACTAAATAGACTAAGGCCTCATTAGCACATTGTTACATATCATTTTTAATCATATATAAGTTGTTGATTTCATAAAACTCCCTCTTAAATGACGAGTTTTTTTATTGAGTCAGATCAGATTTTGTGTATAGAGCCTAACTGTCAATAGAAAAGAGTCACGCCACATGTCACATGTACGGGTGATTCTTGGCAATCAGGCTCGACTTGTGGCGTGGAGATCGGAAGAGCACGTAGAGCTCCATGTGACATGACGTGATTGTTTTATATTGATAGTCGGGCTCCATATACGGAGTTCGACCTGGTTCAATAGAAATTAGATTTAAATGACACTTTTATTGCTACATTTTAATATTTCAACAAAACTTACGTATTTTGGCAGGTAACTTGAAGAGAAATCATGGAATTTGGTATGGTTTGGTAATGTACAAAAATGGCACTTTCAAATTCCAAAGCTTCGAGAAGACTTTATACAATAGTCCAAGGTAATGAGATGAAATACTCTTAACTTTGAAGATGCTGCTGACACGTGATATTTATCCAAGTTATGAAATACTTTATTCAAACATGCTAATCGGAAACAAATTGAAAAAAAAAATGTACTGTTTATGTAAAGATCAAAAGAATTTATGATTTTGTACAAGGTACGAGATATTCAAGTGAATATTAAGAGAAGATGTATGGTTTATGGGATAACTGAAAGAATAATTTGGCATTTAAAGCTATAACATCAATTACATTACATTACGTTATATTACATATATATTAAAAAATAAAGTACATTAATAATTCTCAAGCCAGCCTAAAATACCGAGCTTTATCTTTGCCAATTACCAGTTTCATGGATTAAAACTGGGATGCAAAGGTTCACTGACAGGTGAGGAAACTAATTCATCATTTGTTTCTGTAGATGTAGACTTCTGAGTTTGAGTCTCACTTCGGTATCGCAATTCTCGATTCAAGCCTCTTATGGTTTTATCATCTGTTTCTGTAGATGTAGACTTCTGAGTTTGAGTCTCACTTCGGTATCGCATTTCTCGATTCAAGCCTCTTATGGCTTTGTCCTTCGAGCATCTGGACTACCTCGGACATGGTAGGCCTAACGGATGAAGTTGCATTTGTGCAGAGGAGTGCTATTTTCACCATCCTTTCAACTTCTTCCCGGTTCACTTGTGAACCTAGCCTCTTGTCGAGAAGTTCATCAATGTTATTAGTAACTTGCAAGTGAGAGGCCTGCAATACAATTATTTCAGGACATCAAATCAAAGTTTGGATAGGGATGAAAAATGAGCAAGGACTGGCCGTGATTATTGGCAAGCCATGTTAAGCCCATTTTGCCAACTTGTACAGGACGAGTCTTAGCCTGCCTCAAAAGTTGGCCCAGCCAAAGGGACATAGTTTCTGCGGTGTGCCATGCGGCACTGGAGAGCTAGTTTGCATTTACATGCATGCCGAATACTGAGGGAAGTGCAAGCAAGCGGAGAGTTATAGCACGTAATGCTTACCATTTCCAACAGGCAAGTGAAATTACTTGTTGGCATGTAATTGTTGTTGTTCTTGCTACTGATGATTTCCAAAACCACGATTCCAAAGCTATAAACATCTACTTTGTCCGTGAGATATCCCCATAATGCATATTCCTGTGCCATATAACCACTGCAAAATCCAGATGACAACTACCTAGTTGGAGCAGCCCAATGTAAAAGTTGTAAAGAACAATAACTCTTTGCTCACATGGTTCCTGCAACTCGAGTGCTTATATGGGTCTTCTCATCTTCATTAAGCCTAGCCAATCCAAAATCCGATATTTCGAGGGTTAGATCTCTGTCAAGCAGTACATTAGTTGCTTTGATATCTCGGTGGACAATTTTCAGTCTTGATTCTTCATGAAGAAATACTAATCCTCTAGCAATTCCTAGACAAATCTTGAACCTTGTTGGCCAGTCCAGCATCAACTGACTTTTCTCAGAACCTGAATTTTGCATTCCCCTAAATCATCATATAGACCAAATGGGGGGCATGTTCACTACCAGCATGTTCGGTACGGTACTAGACGGAAGAATTCACAAATTTTGACTGTTTTATTCACCAATAATTGTCTAATACTGTACCGTCCACCCAGGAAAACAAGCTATAAAATCCATGAAAAGGAAACTGGAAAAAGACGTCTCAGGTGTAAGAAAAGTTCACCAAACAAAACGTTCGCCAGACTGTTGTTCTCCATGTACTCGTAAACGAGTAACAATTGATCTGCTTCAATGCAACATCCATGGAGCTTGACAAGATTTGGGTGTTGCAAACAAGAAATCATGCCAATCTCATTCAAAAATTCACGATTTCCTTCCCTTGATCTAGAGGAAAGCTGCTTTACAGCAATTAGAGTACCATCAGGTAATTGACCCTGTGCCAGATCTTCCGTTAGAAAATCTATGAATCAGAGATGAAAGAAATAATGCTCTCTTAACAATAGTAATGTACACAGGACTGAAACCACCTTCTCCGATCTTATTTGCAGGATCAAAGTTGCCAGTAGCAGCTTTTATTTGTTTCAAAGTAAAAGAAACCGTCTGCAATTCTAAGCCTTCGAAATCTGTCAGGGAAGACATAAAATGATCACTCAATAATGTTTGGTTAGGTCGTCCTAGGTAGACATGGAACATTCTAAATCACATAAGAAAGAATAAAAATTTAGAATAAGCTAGAATTATGAGGTTCAGTCGAATCGTAAAGCCAGTGAGAGGATAAATATGTCTACCATAAGTATTCAAGACTATAAGAAGAATTTTTCCAAAATTTAAAATGTCCCAGATGGCTATATGGAAATACCAGCCCCATATACAAGTGAAATGAAGAACTCTCCAAAATTCCCTTAGCTCAAGGAGGCATGGTCCAGTAAAATGTACTCAAAGCAGCCACGATGTTAAAGAAAGAATTATGATGCTATTGAGTCAGATATGGAGTACTCTCCAATTCACGTGATATGATCAAGTGACTACTCTTAAAAGATTATGTATGTATATTTAAGTCTTGCATCTTGAAGTTTGCTTTACATATCATATTCGATACAATAACACGTGAATGCAAACATGTCCAACTTTCCGTGGAAAAATTGAAGTCATACCTTTTTGTTTTCTGCTTTTCAAAAGGCATTTCCACCAAAGGAATCCACATAGCAAAATAATAGGCCTGCTGCCACAATGCCAACACTTACATAGACATTTCTGTTGTTCTTGCCCCGCTTGAACAAATTTTGAAATCTACAAAACATAAGGGGAAAAAATCAATCTTTATGGAACCTCAACCCCCCCC